>JABVXU010000290.1:0-69893 GCA_013365365.1 Cruorifilaria tuberocauda
AGTTTATTCTAGGAAATGATAGATGAATGGCTAGCGGGTAATGCATGCTTTAGAACCGACCCATTTCAGCAGCATTTCAGCTTTCCAAATGTCACTAAATATGCGACTGAGAGACTCAAAAAAAAGAAAGAGAAAAAAAGGAAAATACTTTAACTTAATAAAATGAGCAAACCTTTCCTTTTTTTTAAAATATTATTCAGAGCGAATAAGCTTACTTATGGAATGCTAACTGCTTTTCTCAAGAATTATCACAAAGTTTGATTCAATATCATTGCTAATCAATACTTTACATTTCTAGTTTCTTTTTTTTATTGATAAAATTTTTTAATTTTTAAAATTTAATTTTGATAAATTGAAAATTAGTTTTGATTAATTGAAATATTATGAGAAATTAATGACAAGTGATAAAAAAAATGATGAAAATTTGATAAGTATTACTGTAGTTCAGTGTGAAATTTTATCAATAAATTATCACTATCATTATCAGTTTAGAAATATATTTTGAGAAAATTATTGAAAATTTTGAGAAAAATCGCACACTTACAAAAAGTTTTCTGATTGATGAATGGTTAAAATTTTTTCTTTTTTTTATTATTTATAATAATTCATTTTAAAATTTATCTTGGATGAAATTGATAAAAAATTTTAAACCGAAACCTACAGAAAATAGTGGTGAAATTTTAAAATTAAATAAAATTTGAAAAGTGAAACCATTTTTATTATTATCTAAAATATCTCTTCACCTGTGCACATGTATGCATGTGCACGCATGCATGCATGTGCGTGCATTTCTGCATGCATATATGTGCGTGGTATGTCTGCATAGATGTGTGTGTCTGTTGAAAAAAGATGGAAAGATGGAAGAAAAGATTGAAGTAGAAGAGGAGAGAAATTTGAGAGATGCAAAATCTCTCCTATAAAATTAGAAGAGAAGAGGAAGAAAAAGAAAAGAAGATTGCCCAATCGCATCTTATTCTCTCACCTTCTCCTCCTCCTTTTCCTTCCTCTCTTCTCTTCTTCTTTCTCCTTTCTTGCATTGGTATACATCATGCACAGGCTAACAGTTCAGCTTATCCCACAGATTTATGCACTCTCCTCCTCTCTCTCACGCCCGCTTAATCATGTATTCAGCTAAATGGGTCACACACACGCACACACGCACGAACACGCACACGCAAACGCAAACGCGTACGCACACGCACATGAAACGCTTACTTTTTTTGATCACGCAAAAAAAAGAATTCCTCTTTTTTAAATTTCCCGGGAGTATGAAGTGGAATGAATACTTCCGGGAAATAAATTTTCCATTTCTTTTCTTGAAATCATCAATAAAAGCGAACGTATATATATATAATTTTTTTTTTTCTTGATAACATTCTTCTTCCTCTCTCTCTCTCATTTTCCCGTTGCGCCGCTTTTGTCTCTTCCCGAGGGATTCCTACTCATATATTGTGATAAACATATTGCTCCTATGCAATGTTCCAAAACGAATAAATGAAACGCATGCAATCTTCCTAGCAAGAAGTAAAATGAAAAAAAAAAAACAAAATTATGAAAATACTAATTTGAAATTAAGAAATTTCAAAAATATACCAGAAAGTGAGAAAAAGCAGCAGGGATTCTCGGGATGAGAGAAGAGATTTTCGGAATACAGTGGAAGAGAAGAAATTCTCGGGATGAAAGAGAAGGGAAAAGATTTCCGGGGAGCAGCAGGAATTCTCCAGATGAAAGAAGAGAGAAAAGATTTCCGAAATGAACAGAGCAATAAGGATTCTCAGGATCAAAAAGGAGAGGAGAGAAGAGATTTCTGAAATGGAAGATGGCAGCAGGGATTCTCGGGATGAGAGAGGAGAGAGGAGGTTTTCAGGACAGAGTGGAAGAGAAGAAATTCTCGGGATGAAATGGAAAAGCAGAGATTTACGAGGTGGAAGAAGAAAGGTTATGCTAGCCGGAAATGATGCCAATTAGTGATTATAATTATAAATGTTTGCATGTATTTATGAATTTGAGAGGAAGCTAAAATTTGTTTGAAATGGAGAAATTTCAAAGAAAAAACAAAAAAATATACCAGAAAATGAAACTTATCCAATTCATATATTTATGAATTTGAAAGATAAAAATTACGATAAACGATTGAAATGGATGAATTATTATTAATTACGGTAAAAAAAAATTTTCAATCTGTAAAAATTAGCAAAATAGAGTTTTAATTTAATATTTCAAATAAAATTAAATGGATATTAATAGAAGTGAGAATTTCAGTGCTATTTACATATAATTTTTCTTATATTAGATTATATATATAATATTTTTTAACCAAAATAAATATCTTTAATATTTATTTAAAACAATTACCTGTAATTAATGTATTTAAAACAACTACCTGTAATTAATGTATTTGAAACAATTACCTGTAACTAAATATAATTCGTTAAAATTAAAAACTCTTATCGAATAGTTTCAGTGATTTTTTCTCTTCTCCTGGAAATTTTCGTCAATTACTATTAAGCTTTATGGGAGTTAATAACATTTTATTGGAACCAATAAAACAGTTTATCATTTTTTTTGAAATATGATAATAACTAATTATAAATCAATCTTTTCTTTTTTTTCCATGAATTTTAATCTAATTCAATTATTAACAAGTATTTAAAAAAATGGATAATGTATATATATATATATATTGGAACGATTAAATAATCAATAAATTTCATCTATGATCAATTATTATTGTTGATTATTATAATTTAATAAAAATTTTTAAAATCAACTTCTTTATTAAGTTAATATATTAAGATATTAGGAATATTGAATTATTAAATAATTAATTCAGAATACTTGATTAATTAATTAAGACTATTAAGAATATTTAATAATTAACTATGCGAAATATATGTCAAAAAAGAAATATAAAAAACAAATTAAGAATTTAACTTTAAACTTTTTTTTGCAGCAAGTAATTTTGAAACATTTGAAACTTTTTACTTTGTTAAAAATATACAAAAACAAAAAAAAAAAACTTTTTTCTTAATAAATTAGACCAAACATTAATTAGATTAACTTCCACCTTTGACCTTTTAAACTCAAACATGTCTAATTCAGTTTGGAAAGAAAAAAAAACTTTTGAAAACTTAAATTTTTGCCTTGTCTTATACAGCATAACTTTCTTCCCTTCTAAATATATTAATTTATATTAAGTATAGCTTTCAACAATTAAAGTACAGGGAGTAACCAAACAATCTGTGTTGATAAAAATGAATTGAGAACGGAGAGCGGGGGATACAGGAAACGGGATGGGCGGGGGAGAGAAGGGGAAAAAAAAAGGAGATAAACGGGGAGGCATTTTGTGAACAAAAGAATCCCCGGAGTATTCACAAAAATTTTATCCAGCCAAATAAATCATAAAGGTTTTTTTTTCAGCTATTTCTAATTCTGAATTTCTTCCAGCCTAATATGATCAAGCCTCAGACTACTTCTCGATTCATACTTATCTTTCAGTTTCAGCTGCTCATATACTTTTTTTTTAATTTTCCTTTTATTACAATACATACACAAAAAAACAAACAAACAAACAAACAAACAAAAATAAAAATGGGAATTCGATCTGATTTATTTTTCCATTTGAAGCAAAAAAAAAAGTCAATTCAAATTTATCTTAATGTAATAGATAAGTTTCTCTTTTCATTTCGTTTAAATAAATAAATTTATGATAACTCATGAATTATTAATTTATTCAGTTTCTTAATTAATTATGACAACAATTAAGGAAAATATAGATGTATTGGTAATTAAATTACATAATCGTTAATAAATTAGCTATATATGAAGATAGAAGGAAATGAAATTTAAAGAAATTAAAATTGAAAATTCAAAAGAATATTTAAAGGTTATAATTTGATAAGTGATAAGGGGAAATGATAACAAACTATATGCATTCAATAAATTTGCTAATTATAAAAGAGCAAATAGAAAATTATTAATAAAATTGGAAAGTTACAAATGAAAAGGTAAATAGAGAAAAGGTTTTCAAGCAATTATAATATTGCAATATAAATAAAGTTAGGTATTTATTACAATCAATCATTTTTTTTCTACTTATTAAATTAATATTAAACTTATAGCTACGCAAAATGATACTGTTTAAATTTTTAAAAAAGAAAAAAATAGTATGATAAGATAAAATAAGATAAGATTTACAAACTATAAAATGATAATGTTTTTCTGATAAAGTGATAAAATGTACTGATAAAATATTATCAAATCTTATACCAATGGATGTAATCATATAGCACTTACATGTAAAGTAATTTTTGAATTAGCTAATTGCTTGATTAACTAATTGAGCAGCTAACTGCTTAATTTAAAAGTTTAAAAAAAAAGGTGATAAAACAAAAAGAACAACCTATTTAACATTTTCTTAGTTTCATTTCAATATGCAGTTCAATTAATAACCAAAAAAAAAGAAATCTTATCATTTTACGAAAAATAATTATCAGTTATATAAAAATTTAACATAATAATCCTTTTATTGATTGATAAAATTTAATTTTTGAAAGTATTTATAAGTTTGAAAGTATTTATAATTCGATCGATATATTGATTAAATTTATTATTGCATTTATGATTACACATTACTTTTTTTTTCTTCCAATAAAATAATCATAACGATGCTAATAAAGAAATGAAAGGAAATATTAGATAGAATTTTTAAATTGATATTTCATAGTATAATTTAGCTACTATAATTTAACTTTATTAACTTTAACTAATTTTAATTATTTATTGAATTAATTTTAACTAATTTTAATTTATTTACTGAATTAACTTTGACTAATTTTAATTATTTATCAAATAATTTTTAACAATTCTGTTAAAATAAATAATGAATATCTGAGGAAAACAAAAATGAAACTGCGGAAACAAATGATTTATGGATTAGCTAGCAAACATCCTTCAATGTTATCATTTTCATACGAAATGCTATATTTTTTAATTTGTTGAAGAAAAAAAATAAAGATGATCATAACTACTTGTTTACGAATGAAGTTTTTGATGTTAAATGGAGTGATATGATAAGAATGAAGTGATATGATAAAACATTCGGAAGGAAGCGCAAAAATATCAAGCGCAAATTATCAACACTCTTTCATTTTATTAAATTATTACTGATCTTAATAGATTAACAATTCTTTTTAATTACTTAAAATTTGTCGAATAAGAAAACGTCAAGAAAGAGCAAAAAGAAGAAATAAAATGTCTAAGATTTTTATTTTTAAAAATTAATATTACCATTATTTTTTCTTCTAATAAGTAAAGTAAAACGGTTCTAAAAAGTTTGAAAATGAATTTCGTTTCAATTATTTAATAAGTAATGAATTAACTTTAAGTAATTTTAATTATTTATGAAAATTAATACTTCAAAAAGGTAACATTGTTTTGCAATCATAAATGATAATTTTCTGATATTCAAAGTTTTATTAATAATACTGATAACAATAATGATAAAAATATCATTAGTAACAATTAAAACGAACCTAATCTTCCTAAATAAAACTTTAAAAATTTTAGCATGTTAAAGAATTTATTTGATAAAAACGCACGGCTTTTTCTGGAATTTTTAAAACAATAATGCAAATTTCACTGTCTCCTAAAATGATCAATTGTTGGCTAGCAATAATTTAAAATGCTAACTACTTTTAAATTTCGTATAATAAATAATAAATAAAGTAATTATAACTTTTTACGAATAATTATAAAGTGCCCAAGGGCAAAATCTGCAAATTAAATTCCCATCTTATATCATTCACAGCATACTTCACTGATAACAAAAAAGAGGAGAAAAAAAAAATGAATTGAGTTAAATCTAAAAAATGAATGATATCTTTTTCATGGATAGAACTTATATTTCATTTCCTTCGAACTAATTAAATTACTTAAATATAATAGTAGTAATAATAATATTTGTTATTTAAAAACAAATAATATTTTTAACTAAAAAAAAATTCAAAAATTTGTTTTTAAGCGATATTATCTTTTAAACTTTTAAACTACCTGTCATATTTTTTATTAAATTTGATAAAATTCCACTCTTCTAATAATTAAATATGAATGAATGAAACGATGATTAATGAATGAAAGAAATGTTTGAGAGTTAATTACAGGTGAAAAGATAATTAGTGAAAAATGATTTATCATTTTATATAAAAATTAATTAAAAAAACGAGTAGTGGGGAGGGGGAGGAAAAAAAGAAGAATTGCTTGTTGATGAAAATAAGCTTTAAAGCTTATTTTCATTTCTTCCTATTCATTTTCTTCTTTTTTCTTGTTCAAGAATGGAAAGTAAATGAATGGAATGGGAAGCTTAACACAAAACAGTTTAAATGAAAATGAACCAAACGAATAGATTATTTTTAAATGAATGAAAATTGTGATATTGAATTGAACGAATGGAATGATAACGACGAGGATTGATAACGAGATAATCACATATGAAATAGACATTTGTAAAGTTTCTTTTTTTTTTTTAAATTAAAATTAAAAGATAATTCTTTCGTAAATATATCACATACACTAATTCTTATCACTTCGCTACAATAATTTATTTTCTCTGTCAAATAATGATATATGAGTATTAGATATGTAGTATTAAATGATATCATCAGTATTTAAAAATATGATATTATCACTTTTCAAAAATGATAACACATATTATATTCCTAAATATTTAATTTATCCACTGAAAGTAGACAGTATCTCATTTATTAACAGTAATTGATATACTGATAAAGTAATTGATAAATGGAAGAGTGCTCGCTCGATTTCTATTATTCAACCTAATTATTCATCCTTTTTATCATTCTAAAGTTCAAAGGTCATTTCATTGTAATTATTCCTTGAAAGAGAAAAAAATACTGTAAATTATAAGAGTGTAAAAAATTCTACAAATGAAAAAAAAATTAAATGATCCAACGAAGTTCAAGAAAAAAAAAAAGAATATGCTCTTAAAATAGGTGCAAAGTTCAAGTAAAGTTTAAGTTCAAGTATATCAAGTATATATCAGTATCTTTTTTTTGCTATACCTAATAATAAAACTTTTTCCATTAATTTTGAAATAAATATAAAATTTACAAATTTAATCTTTTTATAATAATAAAATTTCATTTCATTTCTTTCTGCTTGAAAATAAATAAAATACAAAAATATGCAAATACTGTTAAACTGATCACTATCTATGTTTTTCTCACAAAAAAAAAAGTCTTCCAAGAGAATAAGAGAGAGAGAGAGAAAGAGAGAGAGGGAGGGAGAGGAAGAGAGAGAGGGAGGGAGGGAGAGGGAAAGAGAGAGAGAGAGAGCGAGGAATGAGAAAAGAAGATTTGAAAGAGAGATAGATTATACGTGGATAATTTTTGCGCTCGGCGCTAATGAATGAAGGAAATGAAAAGAAAGATGATTCATTCATTCATTTAAATCTTTTTGCAAAAAGAAAAACGATAAAAGGATATATCCGGATGATGTCGTTCCAGGATAAGCATAAGCATATAAGATTATTTATCATTGAAGTTAAGTAAGTAAGCAAGCATCGAAATATTTTTCTAAAAAGTATATGTGAGTGTGTGTATGTATGTATGTATGCATGCATGCATGCATGCATGTATGTATATGTATGTTATAAAAGTTTTCAAATGGAACGAAAAGTTTTAGCCTAAAAAGAAAAATAATAGACAAAATGAAAAACGATAACTTTAGCATATAGCAATTTGAAAAAGGCTATAAAAGGATATAGGAGAGAGAGAGAGAGAGAGAGAGAGAGAGAGAGAGAGAGAGAATTAGGCCTTATTTTAGCTAACATCTATTGAATGTCGTCTTCCTTCATTTTCAAAATACCTTCCATCTACATTCATTTAACTTTGTCTAACATTTTCTATCATCTAATTTCATTCTCTCTCTTTTCTCCTTCTCCCTCTCTCTTCTTCTTGCTTTATTTTTTTTGCTTCCCTTCATTTATCCCAAGTTAAGTATTCTTTAACGGCCTCACTCATCTTTTCCCTTTTTCATTAAAAATCCATTTCAAACCAATTTCAGGCCATCTATGTCATCCAGTCTGAAAATGCGTATTTGCACATACCACCACCACTCCTCCTCCTCCTCCTCCTCCTGGTGATTGAAGAAGCTTTTTAGCTTAAGCTCAATTTCCACTTCTACCATTTCATCATATACCTCTTTACATACACACACACACACATACATGCATACATACTTTTTCTAACTTTTAGTAAGCTTATTGAAATAGAGTATAAATTTCTGCGCTATCTTTGTTTTATCATCTCTCTCTCTTTCTCTCTCTCTCTCTCTCTTATCTTCTCCATCATTATCATTAATTTTATTATCAATTATCATTAAAGATTATTTGCATAATTAACTGTCAATTAAGCATTTTGAAAAAAAAAAATGCAAAAATTTTGTTTAGTAATTTGTTTTTTTTTTGAACTCATTTTGCATCATATTTATATAATTTAAATATGTTTAATGAGGGAGAGAGAGAGAGAGAGAGAGGGAGAGAGAGAGAGGGGGAGGGAGGGAGAGAGAGAGTGAAAGATTGAATCATCATCGAAATATGGTCCATCCTCCTTCTCATTTCCCATGTCTAACATAATTTTAATCATTTTCGTTTTAAATTTAATGCACACATCTGTACATACATTCACATACATACATACACACATACATGTGTACATGCACACATACATACACACACATATGCACACATGCACACACATGCACACACATACACACGTACACAAATAGAAATAGTATGGATAAAATAAAGAGAAGAGATAATTCAAATGAGAAGGCAAAGTAATGTTTTTATTCCCGAATTAAAGCTATTCATTGTTATCGTGAATTTATCATTTTGTCTATTTCATTTCTAAAATAATTGATCATTTTGCTAATACTTTTCATAGCAATGTTACTTACTTAGAGTTTAGACTTGAAAAGAATTTTGAAAAATATTTCAAATGATAAATGATATATAATTAATAAAAGTCATTTTTTTCCTTTTCTTTTTTACAGCTCATTAATTATTTTGTTTTCAAATTGATTAATTAGTAAAAATTATATTGGAAATATTATTAAAAAGTTTTATGTAATTATTGATTTATGTAATTAAGTTTATGTAATTAAAAATTTTTAAATGAGTAATCTCAGTAAGTTTTTTTTTTTTGAATATAAATAATTATTAATAGATGAAATATTTATTGAATTAAATGGAGAGTTATTAGAGTATAATATATATTATATCATTATGAGTAATATTATCAATCATTATCAGTAATATCATTATAGCGGAAGGAATGATTAATTCGAAATATTTATTAGTCAAATTTTGATTGTTTTTTGCTTGGAGAAAAAAAAATAATTTAAAATAAGCTTTTATGTAATTATTGATTAATCAATAGAGCAAATATTTAAATGACCATTGGTCATTTAAATATTTGTTGTGAATTATTCACTTCATGATTTCTCCATGGAATGTATTATGCAAATGAATTGATTAATTTATATACTTGTACTTAGTTTTTTTTTTTTGTTAATTTGCATATATTAAAAAAGACAGAGAAGAAATTTTCTTTGAGATTATTCCTGATGTTTTTATAAGGTAGCAAAATAATTTTACAAAAATTAACGGATGAAAACAAATTCTTAGTGGATAAGATATAGGCGATAGTTGAGGATGAGAGTAAGGGCGCTAATGGTAAATGATATATGGGCGGTAATGGGGAGTAAGATGCACAGTAATTGAGGGTGGGGTAGAGGTAGTATTGTAGAAACTGATTGCGTTTACAAGTGAGAGTTATACGGAGTTCGTATATTAGCTGAAATTGAAGTAGGACAAGATGCTTGGCTGTGTATGTTTAAACCTGAAATTACAACTGTATATTGTAACTTAGCATTTGAAAACAGTAATATCGAAAGATATCTAATTTCTAATTAATCATTGCAGTTATTGACTTATCGAAAAGAAAAATCAATCGATATGGTATTTTTCGAAGCGATAACAAATTATAATTCATTATATTGATAACAATTATTATAAAGAGGATGGGAAGATATTTCGTCAAATGACGAAAATTCGAAGAGGCATGGAAAAGCTAGTGAAATATCTTCCAGTTCTTAATTTCTCCCATTCTTCCGGTTTTCAATTTTCCCTTCTATACAAAAGCTAACTGTCTGAAAAGTTAAATTAATCCTTACTCATCATACTTGAATATAATAGAATCAGCCAGAGATTACAATTAAAAAAAAGATAAATTGCTGAGATGATTTCGAAAGTTTCTTAGGAATTGTCGGATTGAACGTTCGGTTGTTCAAAAATTTTTAAATATCCGAAATTACCGCTCGTTACACTAAATTCACTATTTCATCATGCAAAACATCTAACTTTTCTATTAAAAATAAACAAGTTTAAGTTCTTGTAATCTCAGGTTTATTTCAGATAAGCCTTTGAAATTAATGAAATCGATTGATAAGCTTATATGGGATTTTCCTGCCTGTTTTGAAGAATTCTTGGTAATATTAGTCATTCTTCTTTTCTATATTGAAATTACAAATATTCAAATATATATTAGCTTGCTAGGGTATAAAGTGCAGATCTATTGACGGAGCACTTTTTAAATCTCAGAAGTCGTTAATTTATTTTTAGTCCCGAATATTTTATTAATGATTTTTAAACTAAACTGGTACATTACAAGTTTGCAGTAGAAAATTTGAAAATTGGGTAGAGAGAAATCTAAATAGGTGAAACTGGCATACTTGTATTGTTTCTATCCTAACGCTTGAATTTCAATTTCTTATATAAACAAATATTGACATTTGAGCTATGGTTTTTTACTATTTGAAAAAAAATCTATTTCTATTTCCTTCAGAAATGTTGCAGACTATTGATTGTTATTCTTTGAATTAAAGGTAAACATATCCAGAAAACAAACTCTCTTAAAAAAAAGATGCAAAATTGAGAGCGTTAACTAATCTTTCCGTGATTCATTCCTAATTGTAACAAGTTTTGCAAAGTTAATTCTGTTCAGAAATTCAAACATGATATATTCATTTTTTAATCACATACAACAGCATTCAAAACTGACAAAGTTAAAACATACAAAACCAATGAGATCATATGTCGAGATTTATATAGCAATATATAGGAGATTCAGAATGTGATTTTTTAATTAGCAGTGAGCCTAACATTAATGAGCAAGTTTCTGGCAGACTGAAAGAAGTTATAAACTTTTATCCTTCCGCTATAAAAGCTGGAGAAAATCTGGAATTTTATCGTGTCCAGATAAGAAATTACATGAAAAGCTGATTATAGAGGTCACGAATTAAATGAAAATCGCGATTGTGGAACGATTTCATTTTGTATTTGCCTTTATTAATTTTCGACATCAATATTTCCGATGAAGTCTATACGGTACCTGAAAGAAAAACAAAAAACAAAAGTTGTTTGATAAATACAATTTTCTTTTTAAATCAAAGAAATCCACGACAATTCCAGCTTAGAAAAAATTAACTGAAAGAGAAGATTACGCACAAGATTACCTGACTGTAGCAGTATGCTAGCAAACGATTGATGTGCGCATCATACTCTTCGCGCCGTCGCTTTTTTTTCTCTTGAAATTCTTTCGTTTTACAAACACGTCTGCAAGATATTTGAAGAAGTTGACATATAATGACAGCTATACACTTTATTTAAAAAAAATAACATCAGCTTCACCTGACTGTTTCGCGCTGCATTGTTTGAGGTGGAAATGCGCAAATTTCACGATCCATTACACTAAGCACTTTCACAGCATTTCGATTTACCGTTTGCCCAGCCAATAATTGCTTTGCAACCTTACGTTTTGCAGCTGCAAGTTCCTTACGACACAATGATGCTTCCCGAATAAGAATTTGACGTTCATTACTTCGTCTTATGAATGCTTCCTTTCGTTTTTGTTGTATCTGCTGGAAATGTATGATTAAAAGAATTCTAATTTTATAGAACTATAAGCAGCAAAAGTAAAGAATTATTTTATTCTAATTCACACATAATTTATTTACAAATACATCAAATTTTGGATCGCACTTCAGACGGTAAATTCAACATCGCCGGTCAATATCAACATTTAAAGAGGTTAGATGTCCTAATGTTTATTTAAAAAAAACTTACACTAAGTGGTGGAGGTACCAATGGCTTTGTCTCTCCATTTTTGTCAATAAATAACCAAAATCTACTGAGTTTTGCAGGTACTGGCTTCTCGAAATTTTGTGGTAATTTAAAAGGGTGTTGTATACTGTTTAGATTTTGTGGCAATTTAGAAGAGTGTTGTATGCTGTTCGCTTCGTCGTTGTTCAGTGAATCAATAGATTGCTCATCAGACACGACGGACTGCAAGAAAAGTAAAAACATTTCTCTGAAAGAAGAACAGTTTAAACGACTATTTTTTTTTAGTTGCTTTGAGGTAGAAATACATGTGATATTTTGGAATTTTTGGAGTCTTAAACATTATCAAAATAAATAAAGCTAAAACTAGAAAAAAACAAATTAATCATAAGGAAAATCTCAAAAGATAAAGAATGTTTTGCCAATCAGCTAAATGAGAAAAAATAAAGCTTCTAATTACTTGAAACAAAAGATCTATAAAAGAACTAACATGTGGTGAACTGGTTCCGTGATCACATTCAACAGTATTTGCATCATATCTACTATGAACTGAACTGGTCGTATACCCGGTAGGAGTTCTTGAAGCAGAATTTTTTTTTTGATACCTTTTGATCTTGTTCATAACTAACAAAGCAGTCCGATCCTCACTGGAAGAATCAATGAAATTGGGATTCTTGCTTTTATCGAGTAAATCCTGAAAAGTGATTGCCATAAGCATCTCCTGATCACCTGAATAATGTACAATCCCAAACTTCAATAAATATCTCGTCCAAAGCAACGAAAGAAAAGTAGTTTAATATTTGCTGAAGAATTATTTTTTCTCGAATATCCAAAATACATACTTCGTGTGCTTTATCGACAATACACGAATTACGTTCCAAGCATGAATTGTGTGACCTAAATGCCATTATAATGACGTAAAGTGATGTAAGTAGATACAACAGTGAGAACAACTTTCAAAAAACAATTGAAATAAAGCAGAAATATCAAAATAAATTTATTTGAATATGTCTACATCAACGATTACCGAAGAACTAATAAGAGATCACCTGAATTTACATTCTTCGAGAATTTTTTCAACAATATTTAACTATACAAGAGCGCTCATTTAAGTATGTTTTTAACAATTTCGATATTCTAAATGAAAATAAACATAGCACATACGGATTTCGCTCTCTCATTTCCATAACTTTCTTGCTAAGAAGAGCAGCAAGTCTTGCCTCAGCCGTAATTCGTCGTTTCCGTTCCGTCAATGCTTTCTTTTGTTCAGCCAAATAAAGCTGTCGAAGTTTACGGTTATCCGCCAATAAATGTGTAATTAAATCCGTTTCCTCAGCAAACATTGAAATACCTGAATATATCAATTATAATAAATGTTTACTCAACAACAAATTAGATTACTTACATCGAATATTACAAAAGATTCTGTCTATATATTAATGTACGAGAGAAATCATATAACTGCATAATACAAAGATGGAAAAAGGAATTGTAGAATAAATAAATCATTGCGTTCGAACTATCATTAATTTCAATTAATTTCAATATACGGAATTACGAAGCAACATATAAATAGAGATTGAGAAAATTTGAAAATAATATCAGTTCAATAGTAGGGAATGAAAAAATCAAGAGAAAAAGAGGAGATAAAAGAGAGAGAGAGAGAGTGAGAGAGCCAATGAAGATTGAAAACTTCTCATTTAACATCCGTTCTGCTATACCATTCTGGTTCATGTTCAAGTTGCTGTACATGGATCAATTTTGTATATTGTTGTTTCTCCTAGGTTTTTATTGGTCATTTTATTAATGTGGCTTTTTCTTAATCCTCGTTTGAAATTAAAATATAAATAAATTATAAGGTAAAAATTGCGGTAATTGTTTCTTCTCGTATACTCTTCAATTAATTTCTAGATTTTATGTATTTTCAGCAATTAAGTTTTATTGTAACAGTATATTTTACTTATTGTAACAATGTATTTACGATTATTTCAATTGCAGTTTGATATTTATTTCATTAAGGAAAGTAAGAATTCACCTTTTTCTCTCATCGTTTCCTAAAAATATTAATTATCAAGATTTTCTTATTTATTTCTTTTCATAGTTTCGTGCATTAATGTTTTTCGTCCAATCGTGGCACGATGCTTCACGATCATGCCATTTTTATGATATGGATCGTGAGTTTTTCTGATCCTTCGATAAGTTTAGGCCTATAATAAATATAAAACTGTTAATCGATGCGAGGAAATTTACCTTTTTATATGATTCTTATCTGTCTATAGGTCTCTTATCAAATTTCATATCCAAATTAACTTATAGGAAAGTATATATCCCTCGATTAACTGTCAAACCCAAATTTTTAGCTTAACTCAGTATTTACAGGATTGTTATTTACATCTTTATGAGTGATGTCACGAAAATGTATGGGCAAAAGGAAGAAAGTGGTAATTTTACGTTTTTTTATAAATTTGTCTAGTTTTTTAATTTTTGATTCTACATGGTTGTAATAGTTTCAATATTTTATTGGTATTATTTGCTATCATTTATGATACTATTCATTGTTTCTATGGAAATCGAAATGCTTAAAATAGTATCTCTATTTTTATTTTAGAAAGCAATGACAAAACTACGGAGAGCAATGAAGAAATTCAAACTCGGCAGCAAAAAAATGCTGCGAAGAAAGCCCGGCAATTCGATTTCGAAACAATGTTTATGGAAGCTAGGCAAAACGCGCCTACGCGGACGACTGAAACATCGGACAAAGAAAGTGACAAAGAAACAACCAACAGTGACAAATGTTCTCACGACGGAGAATTCGAATCAAGAGGAGAAGCTCACAGCGTTTGCTTTTTCTTTATCTTTCTAGTTATTAATTTATTCACTTATGTTTACTGTAATATGAGTTGAATAAAAACTGCATTTTAAAAATGACGAACGGTAGCAAAAATGAAAGTCAGTGAGATCATTGGATCAATTGGTCATTTTGTACAGTTCATCCTGAATGGTTATAATTGCACATTGTGCAAAAGTTTTGAGAAATATTCTAATCTTCAAAGTGGTGCATTTCGGATAATTTGAAATTTTCATTTTTGAAAAAATATTCCATTTCAATTTGACTTTATAATTTGCTTGAAAATTTCGATTTAACATGTTAGCAGTGTCTTGAATGTGCATGGACAATGGTATGTTGATAATGAACATAATTCAGATGAGCTTTAGGTCTTATGATTATTATCAATATATATTTTTTCAGTATGAAAATTTTTATTTGACCATGATTTTCGAGCAGGCATTTTATCAGTTTACTTTAGCTAAAGCCGTTCATTTTAATCTTTCAATCAATTAGTTATCGAACATTATTTTAATTTAATTATAATTGTGCATTGTTATAAATATCTGCTTCATTGCTTACTTTTCTTTTTGTTCGATGCATCCACTTAGGATTAGCTTTCGACTATTTGGATGTATTAGTAGTACTTTAGTACTTTTGGATGAAATTGTTTCCAGGCTTCTGATGGAACAGTTAACAGTTCGTTGTCAGGGAAACTAGCTAAAGCTTCAGTTAAAGGTAGTTTCCATTTTAAAATTTAAAAAGGTTTTATGAAACAAATTTGTAACTTTGAAAGTATTCACGAGTGTATTCAAAGTTTTAAATAATTGCATTAAATTAGCAGCTTAATAATTTTTATTTGCTATACAATTCAAATTCAGAAGACGATGACGATGGATTCTCTGTCCCTTTACCTGAAGGTTTTGTGCCAGATCAGAAAATGTTTGAGAATGAAAAATCAAAAGATGATAATCAATTTGATGAGTCAAAAGATGATGATGAATTCGATTTAGATGACGGAGTAAGTCCTCAAATCTTAATTAGCAGCTAAAGAAAATTTCCTTTTTATTGCTAATTTAATTATTTTCTCGAAAATTTTTTTCTAATTTGTCTCATATGAGTTATATTTTCGTAATTTTGTCATTTCAGATTCCTATCGTCGATCTAATACCTACTGCTTCCGAAGCACAATTGCGGCACGGGAAGAAACCAGTTAATTTTTTTCTTGTCTTGTCTATCTTCAAGTTTTCTGTTTTCTAAAAATCCTTTGTTTGCTCATTTAACATAGGAAAAAATTTCAGGTATCTGCATTGACGTTTGATCACCAAGGTACGAAATTTGCTAGCGGTGGATATGATTACATCGTGAATTTATTTGAATTTCAGAAAATGGATTTAAGTTTACGATCTTCACGTGAGCTGATGCCTTGTGAAAGGTGAATTTTGTCATTCTTAATTTTTAATTTATTGCCACAATTTGTCTTGCCTTTGATTTTTCACTTGCTTTAGTTTGTGTCTTCTAGCTCAATCTATATTTAGTCATATGAATTTATCTCTTCTCAGTTTTATCCTGTTTTCAGCCATATCATCAACGGATTGGCATTTAGTTCAAATGGTGAAAGATTGCTAATTGCCAGTGGTCATGCGCAAATTCGTATTTTAGATCGGCACGGTAAACAGTGGGCTGAAACTGTTCGTGGTAAGTTGAATAAGCAATAATAAATAATTTCGAATAATTGAAATAATTTGATTTTGAATTTTCACTATTTATTTCGCGGCCATAATAGTATGTTCTGTAGGTGATCAGTATTTGGTTGATTTGTCTAATACTAAAGGACACACAGGATCTGTCAATGCTTGCTGTTGGCATCCAGTTACAAAAACAGAATTCTTATCCTGTGCTGATGATGGGTGAGTTTTTTTTATCAAAAACGAACATTACTTTGAGCAGTGCTTCGATTTTAATACTTCCGACCGTTCAGAAGTTAGATAAATTAATCTTACTAAATCACCGCTGTCTTTGCTATGAAAATTAAAAAAAGAGTCTTGCTGCAAATCTTGTTTTTTCCTGCATGCAGTCTGCTGTTTTTTCCTAAGTTGTACGAATCTGAGTATCTGACTGAATTAGTACGAAAAAATTAAATTGTTATCGAATATGTGAAAAAAATCACGCAGATGTCATATTATTGTCTTTAATTTAGCATCGCAAGCGTATAAACTAAATGATTGTGTATTTTTTTTTAGTATTATTAGTTAAATCATGACTGTTATTACTAGTTCTGAATGAACAAACGAGTTTCGATTTTAATTATTCAGATTAGGTGCGATGAAATAATCATAAACAAGTTCAAAAAATCTAAAAGCTCATATATGTGAATTCGCAAGGTGAATTATGAGATTTTAAAATGTGGAATTTCAGAACATTGCGGATTTGGTCTACGGACGATTACAAGGAAATCACACACTGCATCAATAAGCAGCGTAAAGTAATTAAGACAAAAAATGCTATTGGCAAAAGAGCCATACCGACAACATGTTGTTACTCGCCAGATGGAAAATATATTGCTGCTGGATGTGATGATGGATCTATACAAATATGGAAACATGGAAATCTATATGTGAGATTTAAAAGTTTAAGTGAAGCATATACATTGGTTCATAATGAATAATGCTTAATTTACAAGATCACACAAAAAAAGTTTCAAAAGAATTAAAAGAATTTATATAATTATATAATTAGTTTCTCCTGTTGCTCCTAGAATTATGTTGCTATTTGCAGGTTAATACTTCATATTTGAATAGAACTGCTCATACCGCACCGATTACTTCGCTGCAGTTTTCGCCAAACAGTAAAGAAATCCTCTCGAGATCACGTAAAACATTCTTGATTTTTTGATGATGCTTTCAAATTGTATTACTTTCCACAATTCTTTAATCACAGAGGAACTTATTGCAGTTGATGGAACGTTGAAGTTATGGCAGCTTGAAACATTTAATAAACCATGCCATGTTGTGGAGAATTTGAAAAATGAATTCATAAGGTAATTTTAAAAAGTACTTTATTTTCAGTAAGTTATTGTTATGCGTAAAGAATTCTAACGCATAGTGGCTTATATGCATTTTATGCAGCAGACAGGTTTTGTAATTTTAACTTTGAAAAAATTGTAACTTTGACATTAATTGGTCCAGAGTTATGATTCAGGTATTATTCGACTATAAAATTCCATGTTTTTACAGCACAGATTGTGGTTTTGCCCCTCATGGTGAAATGGTCTATACTGGTACTTCATTCGATGATGAGAATGAATCTGATGGAATGCTTGTTTTTTTTGACTCAAAATCCTTCAATCTTGTCTATCGAATTACGTACCCAAAATTAGTTGGTTTTTTATCATTAAGATTATGCATTCCTATATTCATTATCGTAATATCTATATTACATAATTTTCAGAGTTGTATTAGGATCTCTTGGCAACCCAAAATTAATCAAATCCTTGTTGGTTTGAGTGATGGTTCACTTCGATTATATTACGATCCTGTGAACAGTTTAAGAGGTGCCCTGCTTTGTGTTTCACGACCGCTGAGAAGGGCTCGTCAGCAGGAAGTAATTCGCGAAGAATTAGTACTATCACGTTAGTTTTCTTATTTTCATGAAACTATTGTATTCTAAAATGACTAAATAGTGTATATTAAGAATCTATTCATTGGATTTTCAGCATTAACCTTAGAAATGTTCCAACCGAGAGGTGAGGAAGGCGAGGAAAAAGAAGTAACAACTTGGCGGCTGAAGAAATATTTGCGCATGATGGACAATAAGCTACGTCCTGACTTTCGAAAGCCTGCTGATATGCCGATGAGCGGGCCAAGTTAGTTTTTGATTGACTATTTCATTTTTTCAATCTAATTTTATGCAAATTAACTAATTTTTGTCTTATTTTAGTTTGATTGAAAAATTTCCAGATTTTATTTTTAGGCTCGGGTGGTCGGGTAGCTGCTTCAGGTGGAACATTGCATTCGTACATTGCTAAACAAGTAGGTACAAAAAGGAATCGTGATTTTCTTGCCGATACTGACGTGCGTGCTTCTATTTTACGTCACGCCGAAGAGGTTTGTTGTTTATCCAAACAAGAATTTCGCTCTTTTGATGTCGTTATCTATTATGCCATCTTTTGTTGAATTAATTTACATAGTGTTTTTTGTTCATATTGAATATTTGTATTTTACTTATAGGCAGAGAAAAACCCATACTATGTCACGAAGGCATACCTCAAAAATCAGCCAATTACAATTTTTCAAGAAAAGACAACCGCACCAGAAGAGGAAGAAGAGACTGATGCAGAACTAGAACCGTTGTATAAAGTTCCCAAAAAGTAATATTGATAAAAATTGATTACTTTGTGTTTTTATCATTAAATTCGATAAAGCATGTTTTTAATTATCTTTTGTTGCTTCTTGATAATTTGAAATGAAATTTTATGTTACTACTTTCTTCAAATTCTTTTATTAGAATTTTTTCCTTCAATTCTCAAGTGTTTGTTCCCTGAGAAATTATCTTTTTGGAATTTATGGAAGAAATTAGAATAAAGTTACGTGGAATTCCATATTGTTTTAAATTAAAAGTTGTGTGCAAAGTTTTAATGAGCTACTTTCTTTTCAACTACATTTTAATTTCTGAAATTATATTCTGGACGTTTCCTTAATGGTAGATGTAGTAAAAATGCATTATGGAATATCGTCGTAGTGACTAGTTTATAAACTTTGGTCGATATTTTTGATTTGAGATAAATGCTTAATCAGAAAAGTAAATTTTATTAAAGTATTGCAGATACAAAATTAGGGTAGCAAAAGAAGTGGTATCATCTGTTATGACTGGGTAGAAGTACCCTTTACTAAGAATATGTCATACGGAATCGGGATTTGTTATTTACGATGTAAAAATTGAAAGGATTACTCTAAACAGAGAAATTGTGGTTCCAGATACTTTTCTCGTTCTTAACAGAGTTTTGCCTTTTTGGCGTTGTCAAAGAAATATCATGGTTTTGTGGAATGTGAAAAGATAAAAGCTGATATGATTGATTATCAGTTCAAGGAAGAGCTTATAAAAACACGAGAACGTGTCGAGGATCTTTATTCTTTTGAAGGATTTAAGGTGTTTTGACAATTCATTACATTTTATTAATTTATGGTTAGATTGGCGATTATAAATTGAGAAAAAGCTCAATTTTGGCAGAAACTCAATTTTACGTGTTTTTTTTTACGAGCGAAATTGGTTTAATATGTGAGATTTTTTACTGTCATTCTTTTCACTGCGATAGTCCCGAGATCAACTCATTGAAATCAATCTCGTAGGTTGGAAGAGGAACTTATGGACATGTTTATAAGGCACAGCCACGGCATCCAGAGCAAATCCCAGAGAACGGAGCCAAAGAGTTTGCTCTAAAGCTAATTGAAGGCCAAGGTTTTTCGATGTCAGCATGTCGAGAAATAGCATTGTTGAGGGAATTAAAGTTAGTTTTCAGTATTTAATTACCATTTCGTGCTGTAAACAGTCACTATGTTTCGCATTATGATCACTATTCAGACATCCAAATTTAATCAAATTGCAACGAGTATTTCTAACAACTGATCGAAAAGTATGGCTGCTGTTCGATTATGCAGAACACGATTTATGGCATATTATCAAATTCCATCGAGCTGCAAAGCAGAAGAAGCAACCAGTGCTTGTTCCAAAAGTAAAATATTATCAAAGTGCAATTGATAAATTGAATACAATTTGCATCAATTTGTTTCTCCTCAATTATATTAACTTACAATGTGAATCGGTTAAATCTGACTAATTCCAAAGACTTAATATCCTTACTTTAAATCACTTCCTTCTTTTAATGATAATTTAAACCACTTTAGGGAATGGTAAAAAGCCTCCTGTATCAAATATTGGACGGAATTCATTATTTACATTCAAATTGGATTTTACACAGGGATCTCAAACCTGCGAATATTCTCGTAATGGGCGAAGGTCCAGGTGTAGAACGTGGAAGGTATGCATCCTGCGTGTATTTGCAGTGTTGAAAGAATATTTCAAGACTACTTATAAATATTTAAGTGTGTTGTATATATATTTTGAAATCCAAAGTAAAGATGACTTTCAGAGTGAAAATTGGTGATATGGGTTTCGCAAGAATATTTCATAATCCGTTGAAACCATTAGCCGAACTTGATCCAGTAGTAGTGACATTCTGGTACAGAGCACCAGAATTATTGCTTGGTGCTAAACATTACACAAAAGTAAAGATTAAATCTTCTTACTGTAAAGGCCAAATCATTCAGCATATAAATTGCGCATTTACATAACTTATTTAGAATAAGACTTTTTACATTTTTTGTATTAATTCAGCCATTTATACTTTTGTCATCGACAAGACGTTTCATTTAGCATTTTATTCTAGATTTCTTTAAGCCTTTTTACCAAGCATTAAAGTAAATATTGTTTTATATATAAAAATAGTATTAATTAGACATTTATAGGCTATCGACATTTGGGCTATTGGTTGTATCTTTGCGGAACTCCTCACTTCCGAACCTGTATTTTTTTGTCGGGAGGAAGATATTAAAGCTTCAAGCCCTTACCATCAGGATCAGCTAAATCGAATATTTACCGTTATGGGTTATCCATCTGAATCTGATTGGCAAGATTTGAAAAAAATGCCAGAATATCAAAAATTGACGCAGGATTTCAAAAGAGCAAAGTAAGAATATTGAAATTTCTTTGGAATCCACTCCTCATGTTCTGAACTAATTTCAATTGAATAATTTAAATTTTATAAATTTCAGTTACGCCAATTGCACCTTGCAAAGATATATGGATAAGCATAAAATTAAGGCTGATACTCGATCATTTTCGTTATTGCAACGTCTTCTAACAATGGATCCAATCAAGCGAGTTACTGCTCAAGATGCGATGGATGATCCTTACTTCAAAGTAGCTGTAATTAAATATCACTTTTCATGTGACGTCAAATGTATTTGTCGGAAGTTACGCCAAATTTGTTCGAAATCAAATTAATCTAACTTTAACTTATGATCGGATTTTCTTTTTAATCTTGAATATATGTAACAGTCAAGAATTTATAAGTCTTTTTAGGAAGATCCTCGTCCGACTGCAGATGTTTTTAGCGGTTGTGATATCCCATATCCAAAGCGGGAATTTCTTTCCGATGAAAACGATGATAAAAGTGCTTCGGCATCAAAACCACAACAAGTTCAACCGCCACAGCAAAGTCAGCAGCAAGTAAGCTGCTTAAATTTTGTTCTTTTTTCTTTTTTTTTGCAGGAATTTTTAAGCAATTGAAAAAAGTTTGTTGGATAACGATATTATTATTGCTTTAATATCGATTATTAATGTATCAGCTGTCTGCTGCTAGCGAACCATACATGGGTAATTTGAAAATTTGATTTTGAAATATCATTTTGCAAACTGATTATGTTTATATATTATTGTATATGGAGCTGAACTTACTAAAACTTAAACAGAAAGTTTCAGTTAAAAGTGTTATCTATATAAGTCATTTCATCATTCACTAGCATTATTGAAAGATATATACAACTTCGTCAAATAGTTTTTTGCAAAGTTTCAGATAATATAAATTCGCTTTTGTGAAGCGGGAAGTTTTTGGAAATTTTAAAGTTAAAGTGAAGGAAATGAGAAAAAATATAAAACCATGATTTATATCCTGTTAATGACTTCTTTTATAATGAAAAGCAAATGTTTAGATATTTGGTGTCATTTTGCAGCCCATTGGCATGCACCCTCAGCAATCAGTGATGGAACCCGCAGCAAAGAAAATGCGCATGCAACAAGGACCTCAAATCCCACCCACACAGCAGGTTTTTAATTTATGAATTAGAAATTGAGTTTTTATCTGTTAGATTTTAAAAATTTATTATGAATTGGAATAAAATATAAATACAGAATTAAAAAAGGAAGGGTTTTCAGATGGAGCCAATGATAAATGTTCCTACAAGTGGAATGTTTGCTACAAGTGGTGCGCAAGATTACCAACCAGTTGGTTCGGGACCAGCAATCAGCAATAAAGGAGGAATACCGTTTGAGCAACATAGTCAGCAGCAGATTATGCAATCACAGCATATAAGCAGTGGCATGCAGCAGTTGCCTTATGGGCATCAACAACAGCATCAAGTTATGAATCAAGGTCCAAATATATACCAGGTAAGTTTTTCTTGTCTCCACTTACCTAGTCCTATGTGAAATGCATCCAAAAAACTTTTGAGGATAACTTTCTTTTTAAATATAAATTTCTCAATCATAGTGATCTGATTTCAAAGTAGAAGGATTTTGTTTATTGTTAATAAGACGCACCTTACAATACACTGTTGTTCTCAGTTTGCATAATATTTATTGTAATCTTGCATTCACAGCATTACTACCTGCTATTTTTTATTTGATTTTTTTCTTATTTCATTTTCTTTGTAGCAGTTCATTCATACAACTAGCAGTTTTTATGTGATTGTTTGTTTTATAGCAGCAGCAAATAAATATAAACCAACAGGTAGGTGGTCCATCGCAAGGACAAATGGCTCAAAGATCAGTGCAAATGTCTACGCAGTCATCAGTTATGCAATCATCTTATCAACAACAGATGGTGCAACCAGGTTTGATTTTGAATATTGAATCATATTCACAGAAGTGATACTAAGATTTCTTTATAAGTGGAAATATTTTTGATTTGTGCTTTGTTGAGGGTATTCTTCAATTGTACTCCTCCATTTAATTATATTTTTGTAATATGTGGATGGGAAAATGATTTTAAAATGTTTAAAATGACAAGAAGATCCGTTAGCTATCGGAACCAATATGTTTGCCATTCTAAGTGATTGATCCTTATCACCAAAGGTATGATTACTGGTCAGCAAATGATGGGTAATGGAAATGGTATGTTAGCACAGCAGGGAGGTATAGCAGGAGCGGGACCTATGGGTGGTCCTCAGAATCAAATGGGGCCACCTCAAGGACCCACGATCATGCAACAAATGCGTCCGCAAATGTCATATGTGGACCAGAACGGACGAGTAATACAAAGCGGTTAGTAGTTTTGTTTTGAGTATGATTTACCGATATTTTTTTAAAAAAGTCCTACTTTGATTGCTCTATATGAGTTATGAGATTGGACTGGTTTATGTTAAATTCAAAAGACCTTTAAGATTTGGCATTTCTTAATTTTCTTGATGGAAATTTATTATCACTGTTCAACTTAATTTAATTTTCAAATCTTTTTCCAAATTTCCAAAACACACGTTTCAGGTGGAATAATAATGCAGCCAGGTCAAGAAATGATGCCGCAGCAAGGTCCCTACATAATACAGCAGCAGCAATGGCCTCAAATGCAACCCCGTTATTAAATAATTAAATATTTATAATTCATTCAAGTTATTTCTACTGCTTTATGCTGCCAATTAGTTAAGAGCATGAGTCTAATATTGTGCACTGTTTTTTAAATTCCTATTTTGTTCGAAGGGTAGGGCGTTAGTTCAAGAAACTTCTCATTTGTAGTGCGGTTCAGACCATTTGGCTCTCATGAAGCAAAGTAAAAGTATGCTTTATCTTTTCTCTTATATATATTTGAAATGAGTGAGATCTGAATGGTTTTGGTACTTTATCTTTCTTATCTCTTTGTACATCCGTAGTGCTATGTTGCTTAATTTATGCATATGATGCTTCAAAAAGAGTTTTTTCCGTTGTGCAATTTTGCAATTATATTGTGTAATTTAAAGCAAAGCTGTGATATTAAATCTTATGCACTATTGCTTTTTCTTGACTACCTCAATAAATTTTAAGACTTTCGTATTGATTTCGACAACCACCAAGGGGAACTCTATAGGATATATTAGAGTTTAAAAAAAGACCGCAATATCAAAAATTCTCGATGTTCTTGTAGGAAAATTCTACATTATTACGTATATGCAACATAGTTCAACGGTGATATTCTCTGAATAACCGTGCCAACCTTTTGAGGTAATGCTTAAGGTGAACTATCAACTGATAAAGTAGTTCTCTAATTAACATAGATAATTCTATGTTAAATGATAAGGCTTTTTTTTTAATTTTATTTGAAAAAATGTGTTTACAAGGTGTGAATTAATTTATTAAATACATTAAGTGTTCCTTAAAGATAGAAGTATGATGTGGTGAGATATAAGTGATCGAAAAAAAAGACCAAAACTAATTACTTTAGGCCTATTCTTTTTTTATCCGAAAGCAATTATAACTCTTTGCTAGAAAACATTACAAATAATAGTTCCATATTATTGTGTGTAGCGTTTATCTTTCCTGTTAAAGAATTTGAAAAATGAAAAATTTCGGATTTCCTGCAAGATAGGTAGGGAGTAAATCTTAACGTTCTATCATTCAAATCAGTATTTCCTATTTATAATAGAGCTGTTTATACTGAAATGTTCTTTTTGTGGTAGAAACATAAAATTTAAATGAAAGGAGAAATTGATATATCTTCTTCTGAAATTTCTGGAACTCTAAAATTTTAACCTCTTCCTTACCTATCTATCTTTGTAAAGGCGAAAAAAAGAATGATAATTCTAATTTGGCTATACATTTACTTACATTCCGTTATTCTCCTATTCACAAAAGGAACATTTCAGTATAAACAGCTCTTATGCGGTAGTGATACCCTAACATTTGGAGTGAATACTCGCTAACTTCATCAAATCGTCGTTAGAATTTTTGTTTTTTTTTGATATTATAAACGATTTTTAAAATACTGGAAGTACTGGATATACTGGAATACTGGAAAATGGGACTGTAAGTCGAAAAACAAATCAGTTTTAAGAGATGCTTATACATTTTTATACATATGGGAAGTTTTAATCAGAGAGATTTGAATGAAATCGATGAATATTTGCAGGGTTTTCCCTATAAAAAGATTTCGGATTGATAATATTTGCTGTTTTCAGGCATAAATCAGTTTTCCATTTTCTTTTGTCAGCAGACTAATCACCTTGAACTTAACGAAATTTAGTATCGATAACTTAAACCAATAGTTTAGCTTAAACTTATTAACCAAATCTTATACTAATAGTTACTTTGAAGTTATTAACGAAATATCACACCACTAATTAGTTTAAGTTTATTAACCAAATCCTATGCTATTGACCGTTTTAAATTTATGAACTCAAAATTTTTAACAAATAATTGATAATTTTATAATGTTCCTATAAACGACTACGACTATGCATATTGCAATTGCAGTTGGAGCAGTATTGATCAGTATTGGTCATTATCATATTATCACATGAGAGAAAATAACTTTGCTTTAAAGTAGATTAATTGAACTGATATCATTTAGTGAGGAAAATTTCAAATCACTAACAACTATTCCATTCAAGTAAGTAAAAGCAGCATTTCATAATAGTACAAAGATAGTAGCATTTAAAAAGTGATGTTGTTAACTTTACTTTTTTTTGAAAGTCATGATTTTGCTAAGTGTTTTTCTCACCACAGTTTAATTATAAATACATACGATTTCATTTTTGTTACTTTTTATGCGTGCTATACATATTATACTCTTAACATTTATTAATATTTATTAATATTAATATTACGTAGTATACGACATGCTACGTGATACGTCATCATCTAGTGCACCGAAATATCGTAGCTTTACGTCAACACGTTCTCGATTTTCCGGAAATGGAACGAAATTATCTCTTACAAGTTACGTCATTTTTTGTAAGTTTACTTAATTATACCTTAATAATAATTCATTTATATCTAAAATAAGATTTCAAAAATAAATAAAATAAGATGCACGTATGCATAACACGTTTAACAAAAAAGAAAATTTTTGCTAATCATTTTTTCAATTATAAGAGAATAAGGTTTATTGTTATGGGTAGGCATTTTTCCGGACGTATCTCATGTTAGCGACATAATTGTGTCTATGATATGATTAGCTATTAGTTGTGTTTTTAGAAAGGAACTTAATTTTACAAATGGGAAACAATTATACTGATAATATAGTTGAACACAGAAATATAATTATCTTGGTTTAGCTTCAAAGAAATCACTCAAAAGCAATCTATCCTATCATTGTCCTAAATTGAAAGAAATAGAAACAGGTAATAATGTTAATTTCATTCCATTGATACTTCATATTCATGTTTTCAGCAGTTGTGGAAGGTCGCGGTAGTGCACGTGGTGAGATTGGACTTGCAAGTACTGATGCATTATGTAGTGAAATGCATTTATGGCAATTTATCGATTCTGCATCTTATGCGCGACTTCGAATTCAATTTCAAGTTCAAGAACCTGTTGAGGTTTTGTTACATATAATTATTTCTCATCTAATCAATATATCATTATTTTCATGATAACGTGAACCTTTTAGTGTTCATTACCTATAGTGTTTATTATTATGAATTAGAATAAATGATGGTTCGGGTTATAATTTGAAAAGAAAATAAACATAAATTTAAAATATTTATCTGATGTTTTACATCATTTTATCTTTTTATTCATAATATTCATTTCGATAATCATAACTTTTTACAGGTTATTATTCCAGAAATATCTGGCGATAAGACTAACAGTATGAATGCTTTACTGGAATTGATTCGTACCGCTTATCCAGAAATAGAAATTACAATGATTAATAGGCGGTATTTCAAGTATTTAATTTTTTCATTTGTTTAAAAAGGAATTGAAAATTTAAACATCGTCCATTTGTTTTTCAAATAAGTCATAATTTACTGAAAGAAGTATTGTTTGAAAAAGCTATTTAAAGGCTATTTATTAACTATTTATTAACTGCAGGAAAAGATATTTATCAACTTCTATCAATTTTTTTCAAAATTCCAAAGTTTTCTGTATCATTAAATATTACAAATATAAAATGTGATTTAATTCTTTAACTATATCAACGGTGCAGCAATATAATGCTTATTTTCATTTTCAGCGATATCAAAGGAATTGAACTACTAAAACAACTTAGTTCTAGCGAATCTTCCAACATAACATCGGAAGTATATAAAAAGTTTGTTTTTTTTTACAAACCTCAAGGTTTGTAAAAAAATTATAAATAATTTTTCCAGTATTTACTGATTTATTTTCATCGGTATGCTTTACCATTCTTGCTTCAATTCCATGCTGTATCACAAATACTGGAAACATTAATTAATGCCATTTTTATGGTGTTTTTTTTGATACGGATTTGAATTTCGACCGCAGGATCAGGATTTCAAGTGCTCAAAAGATGCATTTGTTTTAAACTAATCGTCTCATGCTTATCAGATTAGCACTAGGCAAGCGCACTACTTCTTAAAGATAACGATTATTTTCTTGTACATGCGCAATATCTGTCAGTTTGTGTTGAAATGAATTTTCTGATTTCTATATGAATATTTCATATTTTTGACATTATAGGTATTACTGTATGGCAGCTGCCGCTGCATTAATCAAATATGTAGAATATATACAGCATGTTATGTTTGCTCAAAATTCACTGAAAGTTACTTATTTTGCTGCAGAGAAATCTTGCTTTATAGGTAATAAATTACTTAATCTTTATTATTGCTAAATAAGTTATAAGAGTAATAAGAGTAAAAAAATGTAATTCAGCAACTTTTTCTACTCTTCCAAATGAAATTAGATGTTTAAAAGTAGTTACGTATCTGCCAATGTTATAATTTTGCATATTTCACTACAAGTTTTTTCAATCTATATGCTTTTTGATTGTCAGTGATTGTCAGTAGAAAATAATTTGGCCTGATGTACTACAAAATTGCATTTCATTCATTCGTTAAGCTCAACTACAAGAAGATGGCTTGAATAGTTGTGTCTATTTAATGAATTTTGTTATTGCAGATGTAAATACCATGCAAAACGTCGAAGTGGTAGACCGTATACATCTCAAGCAAAAAACATTAGATCGTAGCCTTTTCTCAGCTTTAAATACATGTCTAACCAGTGGTGGAGTACGATTGCTTCGTAGTAGCTTACTACAACCTTCCACTGATCTATCAATGATTGAAGCACGCCTGGATGCTATTGAGGAGCTTATCACCAATCAACCGGTATTTTACGAACTTGTCAGAATCATTTTAACATTTATATAATCCATTAAAGTGACAGATAATTTCGAAAACACTTGATTTTTAGAAATTTAATCGACTTCGGACAGTTATTGGTGGTGTAAGTGATATATATCGGTTAATAACAGTTTGCTGTTATCTAGAAAATCAAAAGGAAACTGTTCGTGTAGTTGAGCATCGTATCAATCAGGTTCGCTTTATAATTTTGCATTAAATTCGTGTTGTTAGTTTGAATTTTGACTTTAACAAATATGATTACGAAGAATTGACTTAAAATTAACAAAAAGTCATTGAAAGGTCCTATGACTTTCTAGCAATTCTGATGTTTTTATTGTTTTTAAGTTGTTATTCGATTTTAGAATTTAAATAAAAGAATTATGAAAATGTTATTGCTGTTACGAGTTATTATTTTGCAAGATTATTTGATACGTCGCATCAATCAATGATAGTCAGTGAGTTTTTCAGATCCTAAATTTGCAGCAAACATTACATTTAATTAAACCGTTGCGGGATTCTTTAAAAAACAGCGAGGCTCACTTATTCCAAATATGTTACAATGTATGTCTTCTCTTTTTCTGTCGTCTGTTTGCTTATTCATAACGTCAATTTAAATGTTTGAAACTTAGACTTTTTCGACTAACTTCGAGAGCTTAAACCATACAGTGCAAATTGTTGCTAGCTTCATTCGATCCATCTCGCCATTAGGGCAGTATTTGTTTTTTTTTTCTAATAAAGGAGCATGCGGTTTTGCATTATTTTTCATATGCCTTATACATGAGACATGCAATAAAGTGAATAGCTTCCTTTATTAGAAAACTAGTGCAATTTAATCGGTTCATAATTTGCCAAAGATGACAAAACATTATTTCATAACCTAAATGGAATATTTTAGTCTATAATTTATTGTGTTTTAAAGAGATACTTTAAAATGGATTAAGGAACATTCTAGCGTGAGGAATTTACATGGTCTATTTCCGCCATTTTAAGAACTTTGCTATGGTTGGATTTTTCTTCAACATCTTTCCTTATTTATAAGAGAAATCTCTGTTTTAAAGCATTTGAACGATAAGCGATTCGAAAGTATCACGGATATTTTGGATGGAAAACTAAATAGATCACATAAGATGGGCGAACGATCCGCTTTAGCACTACGACAAAGACGATGTTATGCAGTTCGAGTAATTTTTTTGTCTTTTTCTCATTAATTTTCTTGTTATATTTCTCTTATTTCTATAGCACATGTTTCCTAAATTTCCTAAAAATATGGATTTATTACGTCTCAAATTTTTTAATATTTTTTCTAGGATGAGACCGATCAAATGATTAATATCATGCGAAAAGCTTACGAAGAGCTGTTACGTGACACACACGGTATGTCTTGTATAGATCTTGGTTAAGAAAGTAAAAGTGCTTTTAGAAATTTCCATGATTCACAAGAGTCACAAATCAAAATTTGACTTAAAATGTTATCTCGCACATTGGAATTCTTGTACTGGAAGGTAACTGCAATCATTAAGAATAGTGAAAATATTTGAAATTTCGAAGAGTTTGCCCAAGGGCTTGCAATATCTAATTGTCTTGAAAATTTAGTGCAAATCAATAACTTATTAACTTCAAGTTGTATATGATTTTTTCCAATTAGTTTAATTGAAAACTATTGAAGAAAAAAATCGAAAGTTTTAAATCTTTATATCTGGTTTCAAGTTACTAACATGTTTAATTAAGCAGAGAGCTTCCATTATATATTTTGCATTACTATATCTTGCAAGTCTAATTTGTCTCATCTTGCGAAAAGGCTTGAAGAAAATTAGCTCTTATATGTCTCGCAATATTTACAGAAAAAAGTTGTGAAGATATAAGTGAGATACCAGAAGCGAAACTAATCTTCACCGCAAGTCGTGGTTTCCATTTTTCTATTCCATGTTCCGATCCTGTGGCTGAAATCAAATTACCATCACATTTCATTGATATGGTTCGAAATCGGGCTTCTGTTTCTTGCACAACTCGTGGATTATTACGTTATAATGGTTATTGTTTCGTACTTTTTCTATAAGTTTGCAAAAGGTCACTTTTACGCTGATTTGAAATTGTGAAAAAGGCAAAAAAATCATTGTTAATAAGCAAGACAATATAATTTCATCATTTAATTTACTTCCATCTGACATGATCCAGATGATGTACAACATATCTAAACTGAACAAGAAATATTCCGAGAACCATTGTTTATTCAAATTAATTATAGAAAGAATCGATGAAGTAGTTAACGAAATAACGATTAGGAGCAATGTGATAGTGGTCCAGCTGTTGAATCAGGTATCTGTTCAATTCTACACTAATAACAGTATAGAATTTATTCTCCCTTGGAAATGTCGTATGCTTCTAATGAAAAGTATACGTTTAATACTCTAGTTAATACAATATTTATCCGTTGAATTTTATTCAATAAATTCAATAATACTTGCTGTAGAATACGGTGCTATTCCGGTTGCTTTTTAATTGCAAATATAGTAGAGAAAAACCCCTTGACATCCATAATATGTTTGGATTCACTAAGAAATTGTATGACAAGGATGACGATGGATAACTGCTGAATCTAAATGGGTTAAGGTAAATAAGGAAACAATCTGAAATAGTATTTGTACATAAATTACAGCTGTTAATTGTGACTATCTGTAGTCAGTGTGTGAATGGTTCATTAACTTTAATAAATTCTTTTCTTATGGATGTACTTAAAATGAAACAAAGAAAACAGAAAGTGAAATACACTATTGATATTTCAGATTCGTTCGATGATTCCCTGTTTATATCACGCAATTGAAGCAATATCTATGGTAGATTTCATTTCTTGTCTTGCTACATATGCTATGAAAATTCCATCAGGTAATACTTTTTGTTCGATCAAATTTCATTTCTTTATATGAAATTGATTTGGTCATTGAAACTTGAACTTTAGTTTTTTCTTCATGTAGTTCGACCTTCATTTTCTCCTTCATTGTCGATGATTATCAAACAAGGAAGACATCCACTTTTGGATTTGGCAAATGGAAATTTCACTCCGAATGATGCAGTAAGTTTTCTTATGCACAGCAAAAAAAAATGAAAATATTGTATAGCTTTACTTTTTTGAAAGTTATAGTCTTGGTCTTGCTAAGTAATTTTCTCATTACATTCAATACAGTTTAAATATATATACATATCGATAGATACTGAGAAATCTTTAGAAGCTTTCTTTTTATTTGGGATCATTGTGTCTCAAAGTTGCAGCGAATTCTCCATTAAAAGTTGAGATCTCAACTGTCCAATTTTAAGTGATTAATTTTTAAAATTTTAGTATCTGTCATCCGAATCACGAATCAATATTATTACGGGACCAAATATGGTAAGCACTTCCTAAAAATGTTGAAATTTCGTGAGCATCAGTAATGTCGATTACCGAATGCTCGGTAAAAATTGTGTATACAATTATAAATATAAAATTGTATATATTAAATCTGTATTAATATTAATGCAAAAAAAGCTCGGGAGTTATCTGAGGAGTAAACAAACAGAACAGACAGATAAAAAAGATAGACCGCATTATTTTAATTTTGTATTTATATTGCTTAGGCTGGAAAATCGACATATTTGAAGCAAATTTGTTTGCTGCATGTGTTAGCCCAAACAGGAAGCTTCGTACCGGCAGAAATGGCTGTTTTTCCAGTTCTCACCCGAATCTTTTCACGAATTGGACATAATGACGACTTGACAGCAAATTTATCGGCTTTCGCTTTAGAGGTAAGTGATAGAGAACGGAAATTCGAATTTAAAATTCTAACTGACCACAATAATTGTATCTGATCATATCACGTTTTATTTATATTTAAGGTAAGAAAGAAATTGATATCAGTGATAGCGATTGAATTTTTTCATTTTTTTAAGATGTCGGAAATGGTATCCATTTTACGCACTGCCGACTCTTTGTCATTAGTTCTTATCGATGAACTTGCGTGTAGTAAGTGTCTCAATCAAATTTTAATGTTATATTTTCTTGATAATATTAACTGTCCTCCAGAAGTTTGGATAAAATGATGACAATCCTTTGTTAATTGAATACAATACTGATACCACACTTTATTTCGGCTATAAGATAATTATTTATTTCTCGTTTCCAATTGAAGGCAGCATTCAATTACTGTTAATTAGAATTTTTTCAGGCACAGCATATGACGAAGGTTTGAGTATATGTTTTGCTATATGTGAAGAACTTTTGCGAAGGAAGGTAAAGTCTTCAGTTGTTTTTCAATTTAAATAAATTTTCATAAAATGCAAAATTTCTGTAGTAACGATAATCCAACTATTCATTAATTAAAAGGGAGTGATAGAGACAGGCGATTTTGTTATTTACTCTCATAACCATGCTGTAATCTCATCCAACATATTACTTTTAGTAAGTATATGCAAGGCACTTCTGTTTTTATGATATTGTCATTAATGAACATTGGTAGATTTTTCAGAAAATCCAAATTGCAGGTATACGTTGTATTCGCTACTCATTATCTCGAACTGGCATCACTAGCAACAATGTATCCCAGTGTTGAAAAGTTACAATTTTTCCTTTAGTTTTCTTTGTACTCTATTTAACTTTATAGTAATGGAAACAATTTGTCAAAGATCAATAAGCTAATAATGACTACACCTATATAGAATTTGAAGGTCTCTGATTCTGGCTGACCTTGCTATTAATATTGTGTTCTGATAAACTCGTTCTACTGAATGTAATATATTCTGCAATGTTAGCTTGGCAACATCATCTTAAATCTAAACAGGAAATTAGCAATACTCCATGTATTTTAAATTTGAATTCATCGAAGCGATCTATTACAAGCCTTTCACTGTGATTTACTAGGTGATCGGTTTTAGTCAGTCGTCACCTTTAACAGACTTTATTTTCAGTTTCCATTTCTCAACTACCACAGTGAAAATCAAACAGAATGATGGTAGCGAAGTGGAAAAATTGCAGTGTTCACATCAACTTTATATTGGTCCATATAATGGTCCACTTTATGGTATGCACATCATTATATATAACAGTTCTTTTTTCTGGACATCCATTTTTATTTTAAAGCAGCAATTGCACTTTCTAGTCTCTTCCTGCAGCAAAAGTTGCATGTTTGCTTTTACTAATTTTTTTTTAAAATGATTCGCAAACAGTATCCATTCAGCACTGCCATCATCTCATTTATTGCAGAATCATGAGGACTATCTAACTTTCTAGTTGAGGTTTTCCGTCTGTACGATGTTAGCACCTATAGATCCGCAAGTTCTAATGAAACTTTAATGTCAGTTGGAAGCTTTAATTTCTATGATAAATTTCAATGATATTTCTTGCACATGTACTATGATTGTGATTAGTGACTAGTGATTGAACTAGTAATTGAAATATGATTTAGATGGACGTAGTTTATAAGTATTGCAATGAATTTCTTCAGCATTCAATTTGGCTGAACTGACAACCTTTCCAAGAGAAGTACTGGATGAAGCATACGAGTTAGCCGTATCTTTGCGCTCAAAACGTAATCTGATGCTCGAAATGGACGATGAAACGCGCCAACGTCGTGCTATTATTCGATATGCATGCAAGTTACGTTCTATGCTGCCAATTTTAACAAAGACGGATACTGATGCTGCTGCTATTTATCTTTCGAAATTACGCGATCAACTTTTCCAGGAATGGCATCTATTGACAAGTGATCAGTAGCTATAAATCTTTTAAGTGAAAATATTCGTGGTCTTTTTTACGCCAGCTACCATTTTATGTTACACATAGAAGGTGCAAAGCTTCGGTTACGCTTTCCATCTGCCAGATTTTGATTTTCCTATTCTCACCAATGGCTCATATTTTTGAATTTTGATAATGATGAAGTTAAAAAGCATATACAATACTGATATCTGTTTATGGAAGTTTTCTCCTGTATTTATTGTCTGTTAAGTTGTTAAATTTCTATTTTGTGTGATTTTCAGCTGCTTATGGTTTTAGTCTGTAAAATTACGCTTTGCATTACAAGTGAAATATTCCTTCACATTGAAAATCCAATATTTAAAACCTAATGCTTCAATGCTTGAAATAGATTTTTATTAATAAAAGTTATTTCAATGGTTGGATAATTTATTACAACGTTATCTTCAAATAATGTTTTAAATTATATCAGGTTTTCTTATTACAAATTGATACATCGACAAAATATCAAAAATTCCTTCCCATTAATTTATTGTGTACTTTTTCTTTTGGATAACAATTTCAGAATCTCATTATTAGCATCAAAAACTTTTAAATGTATACCGAATATCTATGTGTGTAAAATAATAAAATAACCGAAGATTAGAATATCTCTATGAAACAGCGGTTATCAAGTTTAGATCATTATTCATTATGAATGACAAAAAACCCGCTGGCACCATTGAGCAGGATGACTGCGTCGCTCCCGGGTGGGCTTGAACCACCAACCTTTCGGTTAACAGCCGAACGCGCTAACCGATTGCGCCACGGAAGCATTCGTTGGGCGCCGAAGCCGAAGCAATACAGAAAGGTAAGCTTTGTCATTTACCATTTATAAACTCATTTGTGGTTTATCAAAATATGTTTGATAACTTTGATAAGCATTTAAGCAAGCAAATTTATCAATATGAAAGTTTGAAAATGTGGAGAGAAAAGGGAAAGGAGGGAGAGGGAAAGAGAGAGAGAGAGAGAGAGAGAAGGAGCTGTAAGAACAGAATTTCTACTTTTAAGACGAATTCTTGCAAACGCTTTGAGTTAAAATGTTTTGATCAGTAAATATTTGCCATTAGTTCTTTACGCGTTTGGGATTTTTTATTTAGGTAAGTGATCAATGAATCAAAGGTTTAATGATAGGACATTGGAGGTCATTAGGTTGATTAGCGAAATGGTACTAGTACAGCATGTATCACAGTATAGAAACATTATTAAAATTGAAGTAAAAAGGAGAAGAGGGGATTTCGGATGAGACAAAATTTAATCGAAATTAACAGTATTTATAAATTCCGGATTAAATTTTTATTCATATTCCTAAATTTGAAACATCTGATTTGTGTATGAAGTGAAATTTCGGATTGAAATTTTCGATTCTTTAGTCCGAAATGCTTCATTTGTATATTAAACGGAAAATTTTGTAATGTTTAATTTATATGTAAAACGAAATTCCGAGTTATATTTTTGTATTCCTGAATTTGAAATATATTATGTATTCATATGTCTTCAAAAAATGAGATTCAGGATTGTATTTCCGATTATTCTCTGAAAGGTTATGGAATGAAGCTATGCATCGTAATTGTGTGATACTCGTTGAAAGGTGTCGTCAATTATTTTTACTTTTACAGAAACTAATATTCACTCAGTAGCTTCGTAGTTGATGTAATAAAAGTAGAAACGGGAATAAATTCAAGTTTGATGGATGATGAATTTCAACTGGGCTAATGAATTAGCGAAAAATGCTCTGAAAACGGCCCAGAAACGTATCGATTCAGTACTTGATATTACACCGGAGGATGAAGTTAGTTATTTTTTCTTGGATTTTTATCAAGATTTCATTGTGAAAGTTATAAATATATATGCGAGAAGAAAGCTATGACCAAATTAGGTTAACTGGTGGCAAAAGTCGTCAGATTGGTATTGAAAAAAAGTGTAACAAGAAAATTATATTAACATTATGTCAATTTTATTTAACAATTACTTGATTTTATGGCTTGAAGTAAGTATTGATTCAATTATTTTCTTATTTGAGATGCTTTTTATTGAGACAACCATTTGTTTAGAAAGTTAAAGTCAAGTTTTGGCAAGAAAAGTGCTCATGATTTTTCTCAGTAATTCCCATAATTAAAATTTTCTTAATGATTCAGTGATCATTGATAAGAAATAATACTATAGAATTCGGCAGTTGATTAATTATGGTAGACATTAATGGAGATTTTTTTGCCAGATATCACTTTTGAAGTATTACTAGTCATGTCTAAATGATGTTAAATATTGTTCAGCATTGTTACCAGTTGAGCTTCATTATTAAATATTGTTTATAGAACTCAATTAAGTTTAATTTCAACTAGTCGTTTACTCTTTATAAAATTGCAAAATCTACTCGATCTTTCAAATTCTTAATATTGTTTCTGATAATTTTCTAAGTGAAATTTAAAGAAATGCCAATGTTCAGATAGAAAACGATGAGGATACAAGTAGTATAATAATAACACCTATAAATCAACCTGTCGAACACGAGAAACAATCGGAACATCGTGAGAATTGGGGTGAAGCAAATTCTTCGTTCACTTCAGCTTATGATGGGACTTCAGTAATTCATTTTATCTTATATATAGCACAGTACATGATTTGGAATAAATTGCATTTTTGCCGTAAAAAACTTTGTAACGAGTTAGATATTAAAAGCGTAGAAATGTATTTCAATTTTTGAGGAACAAAATGCTCATAATGTTGAGAAAAGCAAGAATATAAATTCTGCAGAATGGACGTCTCAGTGGGTTCAGCAAAATGTTTTGTAGATTTATTCAGTTAATTCAAGTTACGAAATAGAATTTATGATATTAGAAGTTGCATGCTCTTACTTCTAGCTCGTTGAAGTGGTCGATTCGGAGCCTAATCCCATTCGTGACAGTCATCATATTGGACTGTTACCACATTCACCGTGTTCTGTAAGTTTTGAGGAAGTAGATTTCATTGTGATCTTGATATGCGAAGTCGTGTGAGGGCTTCGATAGCACTTATTAAAAGGACACATCCAAGAATTATTGAGTGTTCCTGTTGGTTAATTAGACAACTAAGAAGTCAAAATTAAAAGAATTTTAAACAAAATTAGGTTTAGCAAGAATAAGTTCATCTGAATTTTTATTATTTCCAAAAGATTTGCCGATATTATAATTTCAAAATTTGATACCACTGCTTATGATTTTCTACAGAATTCTCCGGAAGAAGAATTGGTGTGCAATGGAGAAGCGCAAGATATATTGCGGACAAATGATTTTCAGAAACATCAGAATTCAGAGCTTTTGGAGGTGGCTAAATTCAAATTATCATTGTCATTGGATGTTTTGCAGCATAGTTCTGCCGTAAAAGTTTCTTAAAGAAAAGATCAAGCCAAGATTGCCATTTACAATGACATCTAATGACTGAGCGAAATGGACCATTTATCGGTTCCTTTTGTCTAATTTGTTATCCTTATCTTTTGTTATCTCTTGTTCACCATACTGAGTAAATCGCGGCAGCAGCACATTACTATTATGATAATATCTTTTAACAAAAATTTAAATTGTATTATTTAATTTTCTGTTCATGAATCATAATTGTTATAGCCAAGTAAGTTTTTAGGAGAACAACAAACGTTTTGTTGCGGAGAGCTCATTGCATAAGAACGATAAGAATCATGATGATACTTTAACACTAATATCAAGTGATTTCGAAATACTTCGTCAAAGTGATTCTTGGTACGTATTTACTTTTCTATATAAAACTGCCACTGATCAGAAGTATCGGGTCATTTAGATTGCAGCATGTGTAGTAAAAAATTAGTTTAAATTTTTAAAAAAACAGTACGATTATAGCTCGATGGCAAGCAGTGTGCCACCAAAAACTCTTCCTATTTCATTACCTTCAGCAGTGGAAACTCACCAAGAGGTAACAAGTTTTTGTCGGGTTATTTTTAAGTTTTTTTCTATAATGAGTGCTAAATGATGTCCGTTATTTAATATTTGGTTGCAAGTAATATTTTTATACTCTCCGAAAGAGGCTTATTTCTGGTTGACATATTACAGTTAATTCTTGCTACAAAAATGAATATAATTTGAATATCTGTGAACTTTAGCTTTCAACACCATATAGTGTATGTTGCACATGATAAATTTGTTACTGATTAACATCAGAAATATGAGTAATAATAGACAATTTCATATAATATATGGCATCTTTCAGCACGTATTGTGTGAGAAGTGAAACCATTGCCAGTTTGCAAGATATAGATATTATTACAAACAAAGTCTTTACTTTTAAAGATACAAATAAATTTAGTGGCTTTTTTAATTTTTATAGGCAAAAGAAGAAGGCAGTAGTAATTTGATGGGAAAGCAGCACACCAGTGCTGAATTGGCTCATTTAAAAGCACAAATTCAATATCAAGAAAGGCGAATTCGGGATCTTCAATTCCAGAATCAGAAGCTGGAAGCAAAATCCAAAGAAGTGCTTGCCTTAAAAGCGATGCGAACACAGCAGAGGTTTTTTTGAAATTCTTCATATTTAAAAAAAAAATTCGTTACTTTTAAAGTTCTTACTGATGAAAATATTTTTTAGCACAATTGAAGCAAAACTTCTGAAAAAATTGAACGAGAAGGAAACGAAATTAGCAGATCTTTTGCGGGAAGGTAAATATTAATTAATTCGAGGATAATTTTATTTCTGAAATAATGTTATTTTTTAGATTTCAATATAGTTTAATGATCTCAAATGCAGGTGAAAAGTTGGCTGAAACAAATGGAAAATTGACGAAAGAGCTTAAGAGACTTAGAGCGAACCTCGCTGAACAGGATCAATTAATTAAAAAAGGCACGGAAGCTGAGACTGATCGCGACTTGGCTCGTGAAGAGGCGCGAAGTCTTGCAACAGAAGTTACAAAATTGCGAAGTAAGCTCCATTTTTTTCTGTGTTTTTTTGATAACCAGTATACAGGTAGTTTTCTAGCCGCGGTAAAATCGCTCGAATGGAATTTAACGGAATTAAAAGTAGCGAACGAAGGTTTAACATCTGATTTGAAGAGGAAGGACGATAAAATTAATAAAATGTTGGCAGATGTTCAGCAGTCAGAAGCAAGTCGGGAATTAGCTCACGAAGAATTGAAGGTATCATTACTTTTGCGTTTTAAATTTTCTACCTTCTTCATGCCTGGGCTTGTTAATTGTTCATCTGCTGAGTGATGGACTTGTAGTCTTGAGTAATGAAAAATGTCATTGCTGGCATACTATGTCAATGTCATTAAATGAAATGTAGCGTCTCTTAAATTACATTTCATTAAGCAGAATCTTTTCCCATGCATTGAACTTTTTATAGCAGAACATGAAAAGGGCATTGCAAAGATTTGCAGAGGGTCTTCAGAATTTGGAAAGTATAATAATCAGATACAGTAATTAGAGTTGCTATTTTTCAGCGATTGGAAACTGCCTATGAGGAAGTTTCGAACAAAGTGAAGCAAAAAGAAATGTCATCAAAAAGTATCGAAGAAATCACTCGAGGTCGATCATTGCTTTTTTTGTTAGACTTTGCGTTAATCGGTTGCTTAAAAATTCAATGCAATATAGTTTCTAAAATAGCTCAAAAACCTCCTCAGAAACTCTAATGTAATAGTGATAGAAGAAAGATTGATGTGATTGATGTGTTTAACCAGAGTTGCATTGAACATTTGGTGTGAATTGGTATATTCGATGTTTTCATAAATTTTTTGAAACTTCTAAAAATAATTTCAGTTACTTAATGTCAGCTATTGTTATATATCAAGTCACGATGGGAAAATTAAATTTTGGAAGAGTTTTTTTTAATTTCTGAAATTTTGAAGCTTTGTTATAGGACTAAATGCAGATCTCGAAGAAGAGAAGAAGAAAAATGAACGACAGTCAGCTTACATCGACTCGCTAGAAAAGGTTTACTTCTTAATGCAAAGACTTTGTAGTTTCTTGTTGTTTTGTCGTATGCTTTTGTTGTACAATAGCACGAATTTATTAAGTAATAAGTATTATTACGGTAGGTGAACGAAATGAGAACGGAACAGGTGGTAAAAAGTTTGCTTTTTCTAGAGTACTTTGTGAATATTCTCTTACATTCCTGTTATCTTATAATTTCTTATAACAAAAAATAGTATTCGTAATCTCTATATTTATTAATTTTTTTGTTTCAGAGACTTAGTGAAATGATGGAAGAACATCAAAATAATGCTGAGATGATTGCTGCTGGTAAATTTCACTCATTCACCACGCATCTATTTCAAAATTTATCTTATTGTTTATTTAATAGTATTTTAAATTTTTAAATAACAAAAATAATTTAGTTAGTGCTCCATTACTGGAATCGATACAACATTTAGAAGAAAAAGTTTCGGCAAAAGATAATGAATATGAACAAATTTTATGCGGAAAGGAAACAATTATAAATGCGCTGAACTCGGAAAAAGGTATTTATGGATTAGTTGTTTTTTTGATAAAATTTATCTCCTAAACCAAAAATTTTCAAATTTTTGTTTAATTCATCTGAAATTAGAATAAGAGTGGTTAGTCATATAATGCTTATCATCTAGTATTTCTGTTTTTCTGAATATGCATGAAGCCACTCAACATGCAGCGGCTTCTTGTTTGACCTTACCTAATTGATATCCTATATATACGCATGTATTAAATAATAAATTGAAAAGACGAAACGTTTATTTTTTTAGAATATTTCTAATGTTGGAGGCATATATGCTCTATATGCAAAAAATTTTTTTTTCATCTTAAAATTTCCAAATTTTGATATTTATTAAGTTATAGAAGTAATTCATGATACATATGATTATCAACAATAATATATTCGTTGGGCTGTGTGTGTACACGAATACAAATTTTAAAAAGTTTTATTGTTATTGCAGGTGTATCCATTGTTTCAAACTGCTTTCTTTTTCAGAACAGCTTTCACTGGAAAATGAAGAAGTAAGGAGGGAAAATGAGAAGGTGAGAATTTTCTATCTTGGAAGAGTATTATTATCGTGGAAATGTTGTTATAATCCTTCCTTATAGTTTAACTACACATTAGTTAGTGTTAGTTTTATTTTGTCTATGTTGTTATTGAGAACAAATTAATAAGCAAAAACAACCAGCTAGTAGGAAATAGCATGAAAAGGGAGTGGAGCAATTTTACCAAGTCAGAAAGAGAAAGGAGAGAGAATGCTAGAGTGAAAGAAAGAAAGAGTAAGAGCAATAATGAAATAAAGAATGGATCGGCATGGAAGAAGGAGGTAGTGAGTGAGAAGCGATATGAAGTCGGTGATATAAATGGTCAGTCTTGTTCTAGCGAATGTTCTGAAGCTCAGAACTGTGAATGTTTTAGTGCTTTGATGACATTGATTTATTATTCAACATTTGTCGATAGAAATGTTTGCACTTTGCTACTGAAATACAGTATGCTTTGTCAAAATATGGACTTTGCGTAAATTTTATGAGCTACATTGTTAAGCAGAGGGGGATATCATCAAAATTATACAGTGAATGTGAGTGAGGGCGTCTCTCGGTTCGTTCTTTTATGATTTCAAGTTATGTAATCAGAGTTGTTTTGCAAATGTGAACCTGGAGACGCCAAGGCATTTTGATCATTGTAAACAATTTTTAGCAAGTGTTCATGCCTAAGCGTCTCTAATTTCACTATTTGCAGGACAACAAGAGTATTAATACTGAAGATATGGCATGTCATTGTAATGCTACCGTTGATTCGAAGCAGTTAACAGGAAATGAGGAAAAATTGAAAGAAATGAAAACACGATCAGACTTCATATTTTTAAATGAATTAGGCGAAGGATCATTTTCTACAGTATATCATGTCAGAGAAAAAAATACAGGAAGAGAATTGGCAGCAAAAGTTTGCTTCAAAAAACAAATAATTCGTGAAAAAAAAGTCGATTATATTTTTCGGGAGAAGGAAGCCCTAATACGATTAACGAAAAGTGGTGATAAGCATCCATTCTTGGCACAAATTATGTGTACATTTCAAGATACTGAAAATCTTTATATCGTTATGACGTTGGCTAAAAAAGGTGATTTGTTCAAATTGATGCGAAAATCAGGTGGAAAATTTAATTTGAACTTGACAAAATTTTATGTCAGTGAAATTGTCGTAGCACTGGAGCATATGCATTCGCTGAATATAATTCATCGTGATTTGAAACCGGAAAATATTCTGATCTCTGAGACAGGTCACATCCTTGTTTCTGATTTTGGTTCTGCTAAAATTCTTGATCGTGAAAAACCAAATAAACCGGAAATTCAGAAGCGAAGAAGTTCTTTTGTTGGCACGGCACAATTCGTTAGCCCAGAGGTGTTAAAGGGCGAACCAGTGCAACAGGCTTGTGATTACTGGGCTTTAGGCGTTATCATTTATCAGTTGCTTACTGGTGAGCATGCATTCCATGATATATGTGAATATCTCATTTATCGGCGAGTTTTGAATGCTGCTTATAAGATTCCCAACGATTTTCCGGAAGTCGCGGCAAATATTGTGAAAAAATTGTTGGTTGTAAAAGTGGAGAATCGCTTGGGTTCTATCGAATCCGGTGGAGCTGAAGCTGTGAAGAAAGAGCCGTTTTTCGACGGCGTACAATGGGAATCGATTACGGAAATCGAAGCACCGCAATTGCCATTTTAGATAGCATTTCTCATATTCAGTGATACATATACAGTATTAATAACATAATGTAATCGTGAAAGGAGAAATAAGTTCCTACCTTCGCATATATCATATAATTTAAGGAGTAAGTCATATTAGGTAGGCTATTTTCACTTCATCTCTTGGGACTGTTCTTTCCCTTCTTTCTCCGATATTATAAATTTTACCTTCGCGAAATATCAGCTATATAGCTTTATTTTTAATAATAGGTTTTATTGATTTATAGATGTTTTTTAAACATTATTCATGCTATAGCTTTAGAATCCCTTATTAGAAAGGGATTCTGTTTTAATTAAAATTTATTTATAGCTTCCTCTTTATAGAATTATTGATTCTATAAACTGATGGGTGAATGGCAAATGAATCATTAATAATTTACATCAAAACACCTTATTTTAACTTTGTATAAATAGTATTCGTGCCTTGCTAGTCATATTGATCGTCTACTTAATATTTATGAATGTTTTCAATTTATATTTGTTGACGTTTAATTCTTTTCCATGTATTTGTTTTTTCTTGCTCATTTTTCTGCGTTGTGTGTGCGTGTGTAAATAACTCAATGAAGGAAAGATATATGTGAGGGATTGTATTTGAAATAGATGAGAATAAATAATGAGTACTACTGGTAAGTGGTTAACATTGCACTACAAGGTTTTTTAAATGAAGAAGAGGGGAAACTTGCTTCATATTATCTGAATTGAGTGAGTAACAGTTACGCATTGCTACTGTGAGATTTTCAAAAGATTAAACGAAAATATATTGTGTCTCGATCCGCGAAAATATTTTTCACAGCGTTTTTCTTGAGAATTTTAATTTCTAGATTTAAATTCTCTACATACTTATGAAGTCAACAGTTTCATTGAAGTTGACGGGAATACTCGGTACACTTGTATATTTGATAAGAGCCAAATGTCAGAGAATAAAAGTGAGATGATAAGTTTTTATTTATTTAATTAAAGCATTTTATTTCATATTTCTAGCTCCGAGGACATACGCAAAGAGGCTTGGCTGAAATAGAAAGACTTAATGAACATGTTCGACAGATTGAGCAACAGAATTCGATGTTAGCTTTCCTTATAAAAAAGCTAAAATAATTCTTGATTTTCAATTCATTAATTTCAGTAATTGTATCTATGAAGTAGGGAATTATCGGCTGTGATATATATTAAACATGAAACACCTGATATTTGTTTTTCATTAGCTGATATTAGTATTTAGTAGTGTTTTATAATTGAAGAAGACAAGCTTCCTATTGATTAAAATTTTTTAAATTAATTTAGAAAAAGTGGCAAAGTTTTCTGATAAAATGATGATAGAAAAAGTTCTTTTCAAGACTGGAAATGAATTCAAACAAGTTACTGCATAGAATTGAAGAATTGACAAAAATACTGAGTGAAAAGGAAGATGAAATTGGAAGAATCCATGCACAGTTGAATGATGAGGCAGATGCGTTCGAAAAGCGTATTACGCAGAAAGTATGACTCTATCTAATTTATTTAATGTGTTATTCACTAATTTAAATGAAGAGTTTGAAAATGTTTTAAGAGTTTATTATTATGCTGAAGATGCTTGCTGAATTCAGTTCTTTCCTAGTTTGTTTTTTCATGTTAAATTATTAAGAAATTTAAAGCCATTGTCCATAAAAATTTCATTTTGTGGAATATTTCAGTGATCCATGAATTTAGAATTTTAAGTTGTCATTTAAGTTATTCTAAATAAGAGAGTAGGAAAAAATCTTTTGGAAAATTTTAGCAAAGTGAATTAGATGATGCTAGAAAATGTTCCGAAGTTTTGGAAAAAGAGTTGCATAAGTCAAAGATGAAAAGCGGTGAATGTTTAATGGAGCAAGAAAAGGTACAAGAGCATCCACCGAACGGTAGTTCTTTTATGCTTAGTGTACCAAATTATGCCATTCAGGTAATTTTTTGATTTTTTGTGTTATTAATTAAAACAGTTTTCTTCGTTATCAGTGAGCAATCTTTGAAAAGAAGATGATGTAAACTGCACAGAATCTTATTTAGATTTCCAGCATAAAACAAATTTTATAAAGCATAAAGCTATTTTCTGTAAATAAACAGGCGAAAAATTGAGGCAAAATATAATTGTCAGGAAAATGTAATAGGAACAAATTTCTGTAAGATTCAAGGAATGATTTTTTTAACCTTCTATTGATTGAAAGTTTTATTCATTCATTTTTAATAAAACAGTAACGATTCAATTTTTTATTTGTTAAGGTAGAGCTAGCTGATGCTTTAACCAAATATGAACAATCAATGCGACAAATTTCAACACTTGAGGAGAAAATTTCAACAATGGAAGCCGAAAGTCAATGTTTAGGTTCACTTCGACATGAGCTGCAAGTTTGTTTTCTATTTTAACGAAATTTGGGTACAAGCTCATTCCTCTTGTTATTATGGGAGGGTTTCTCCTTCTAGAGGATATCATTATGGGAGAGGAAAATCGTAGTTGACTGATTGGATATGTTTTCTGATTGTAATCAATTATATTTCATTGATTGTTCGCTGATAATTCTAGAAAACTACAGGTTTTCATGTAGAAACCAAAATATATAAGAACAAAATTACAGGCATTAAGATTGCGCTATGAAAATTTACTAGAAGCACATGGTGAGAAAATCGAACGGATTGAAGAGCTTGAGTTAGATTTAGCAGATCTAAAGAAACTGCTAAAGGATCAGGTAATCATCCGAGTTTTAATCTAAAATAACATCTCATTCAGTAAAGTCAAGAAAACTTTCCAACAGCTATATTTTGTTTTTTAAGAATTAAGGATTCATCTTTCAGCAGTAAAATTACCTTTGGATAATATCGATTTGAGAAAGTTGAAGTGAAGTTAATGTAGTAAAAATCATTGTAGTTGAGCGCAGGGAATTTGGTCTATTATTGGTTTTTCACAATTCATTTTTCGCATCTAACATTCCGGAGAAGTACATTTTCGAAGTTATCGTAATCCAGGGGGGAGGTATTTTTTCAGGAGCTATTTCAGATTCATTTGGATTCTTAATTTTCTTGACTCTTCGTTCATTAATCAATTTTTCAGATGGAATATTTCTTGGGAAAGAGCTGAGACAACTGTCCTCCAGCAAATTCTTCATGATAATTGTATAATAGGTATTGATGAATTCACTAAGAATATAATTATTTTGTATGATATTAAATGTTTCTTAGGTTTTAGAATAGTAATCAGTTCGGAGCTGTTGAATTTAGATCATGTTTGTCTGAAACCCAAATATGTACTGAAATAACATTAGGACAACATATCCAGCTTTACTTAGTTCTTGTCATTTTTTGACTATTTGAATTGAAATTTTAAGAAAACATGGTCCGAGAAAAAGTTTAGAATCAAGAAATATGTACTTATTTGGATATAAGATTTCGCGCTTGTTGGTTTTATTTAAGTTTATTTACTTCTTTGCTTAAGTATATTTAGTAATATAGATCCTAATTTTAGTCCGGTCTCGTTTTATAACATTTCTGCATTTTTTTGTTTTTCTTAACTGTGAAATTAATGAAATTGAAATTAACTGAAATTACTGAAATTGCGAAACTGAAATTAATTTTACACCTGAAAAAACAAGCGTATTTCTTCGCATCCTTCATGACTTTTTGACCTAACATATCTGTGATAGCTTAATTTCTCCAATTCGTTAGATGATTATTTTCGGGTTTTCAAAAAAGGAAATTCATTGAAGAAGCGTTTCATGATACTTCTATGATACATATCTTGTAAAATATAAATGTTACTTTCATGTCGTTCTTTATCTGTACAACAAAAAAATTCAGTAAATATGATTTCATGAATTCATAAACATTTATGCATATAGAAATGCAAAGAGTAATTAATTCGTAAAACTCTATATTAGTCTTCTAGCATAATGTCACCAAAAAAAAACTTACATGATTCATTACAGTATATATCAATGGAGTAATTTCAAAAACTACTGCTAAAATTTTGATGTGAAAATTTATAAATAAAGCTAAAAATGGATAGATATACGATGATCTGAAATGTTTCATCCCGTCCCGTAAACAAACAATAATTATAGTTGATGACGTCATGAGTCGATAAAATGCACGAGGCATTGCAATGCATTAGTAGAGTGCTTTTTGTCTTTCTCGTATGTTTGCAATTCGTTTAGTTATGCATTTTGATGTGGATCAATAAAAATTACCGAGAAATACCGGAGTTAAAATAACATTAGCTAGGAATAACAAACATTTTTCCCGTTCATTGTTTTTTCTCCCTTTTTTTTATCCAAACTAAATCATGTAAGCATATATATATTCCAGGCGAGACCAACAGGGAATCGTTTCGAGCGCTCAGAGGAGCAGTGCTCTAATACATTTTTGGTTTTGGTTAATTTGTGGTAAAATACAAAAAAGAGAAAATAAAATAACGAAGCATATACAACGGGACAATTCCCATTACGACAAGTATATGTCTGAAGGTTATTAACCTTATAAACTATACTTTTTTTATCTTTTTTAATTTTCTATAAATAAAAGAAAATTATTTAGTGATTGTTTAAATTTATTTTTTTAAGTTAACAGAAAAAAAAAGCAAGTAAACTGAAGAGTTGGAAATGAATTTGTAGAAATTATTTTTGAATAAAGATATGATTTATATCAGTCAGGAGTACTTTAAAGTCATTTGTTTTTGCTATCATATCTTTATTTAAGTTATAGTATTTGTACTACACTTTTCATTTACACCTTCTTAGTAATATCGCTCCTACTAACTTTTGTGCTTTTTCAATCTTCGATTATAGAAACGATGAAACTTTCCATTAACCTAAAAAATATACGCTGCATTATAATGAAACAGATAAAATATCCAGTATCATTTCTGCATCAAACAATGCTATGTATAGATTATTCCACTTTAATAATAGAGCAGTTTGAAAAAGAGGAAAAATTCTTAAGTGCTTTAGGAAATGGAAATTATATTATTTTTGTGAGTGTGAGAGATCCATTATTTTAATATTAACGAAGGCTAGATAATTATATGATATTATCGGTGTAAAAAATGACAATATAAGAAAATTTTATTGCTAAAATATGACTGATTTCCATTGGTTCGAGTTAGGAGTAATTCGAGAGCTGCCATATTTATTAGCAGAGACTAATGAATTTATTCGATTTATTACAATCATCGGCAGTTGATCAAAAATTAGAAATAAAATTTTATTCAACTATTATACAGGTGGTCTTATCGCTGAAAAAGACAAATGTTTAGTTATATATAATAATAATAAGATTCCTTTTCCCAGATAGCAGAAATCTACGGAAGTTACGTTTGAGAGGACGAGCTGGAGAGGAAAACGGTAATTTCACTCATGAAAGGTAAGAAACTAACATACTTTCTGAAATAGATGCTAACATTTGCTCTTCTTATTTCAATAGATTATATACAAAAAAGATGCTTGTGGTAACTTATCGTAGCTTTTTTTCATTGATCGGAAGACGTAATTATTGAAGATCATTAGTTTAAATCGATTAGCGCTTAATCTTCAATTATGACACTAACTGCTGGAAGTGAAAATGTCTACTACTACTATCCAATTTATAAACTGAAATTAATTTTCAAGTTCAGTAATCGGAGACAGATTTAACTAAAATTATTGTTATCTCGACTGCTATAAAAATTTCATATAATGCACATCGTAAATTAGTTCCAGTTCAAATGATGATAGTAAAATCTCGAATCAAAAACATTTTCCGAAACCTAGCTGTAGCTTTAAAAAAGAGAAAGAAATAATATATCATTAAATGAAGTAATTTAATTAATAAATCAACAATAGAGTGAGCTTTCTACAAAAAATAGGTGAGGCGTGAAAAAGTGGTTAATGAAGTTTATGGATAACAGTGTAGTTTCAGAATCAAAGATCATGATACCAGTACTACAACGAGTGAAACAGCAATTGAATCAGGTTCATTGCAGTCTTAGTTAAGACGTATTTTTCTTATTTACTTTCTTGCTCTTAACCACACGCATATTTTTTTTCTATTGTCCCAATCCATTACTTTCCCACATTTATTTACATCAGTAAACCATTTGATTCCAATACATTTTGAAGCTTCAATTCAAAAATTTTAGGAAGAAAAACCAGAAGAAAACCATTTCCTGATGTTCAAGATTTACGAGTAAGCTTTCTTGACTGCAACGTTCAATGAGAGATTATTTTTCTTTAGTTTTTTTTAGAAGTTTAAACATAAAAGATTTCTAGCAAGAAAAGAGATAAGAATCATTAATATAATAAAAGTAGTTAGAGTAATCGGGCTCACCAATAATGATTAACGTTTTGTGAGGGATGGAGAAAGTCTGTGAACTTTTCAGATCATCGAAATCTTGATTTGCTCATTCACGTTAGCAAGTCAAAAGTTGCAGTAAAAATTATCATTCAATAGACGACATATATAACTTAATAAATACTAACTGCGGCAGATTTGATTAAGGGATAAGTGTTAAAAATCACGTTGTTGATTAATATTGAATAGAGATCCTATATATTGCACTAATTAAGGGGATTTTAGAACCAATCTGAAACTGGAGAGGCATGTTGCGAGCCCGAACAACGCTTACGTTCAAGTAAACGCTTAAAAAAATCAAATTTTGACTCTGCTCGCTTGCTAGTTCAGAGTGATGAACTTTCGGTAAGATTTCTTACTGTTTGAAAATTAACTTTGTTGTTAGTACGATTATTCCATTTATTTCACTGCTTTTTATTATTACTTTCTCTGTTACTTCAATTTATTCTCTTTGTTTCTTAGTACAACATTTTATGATCATGCTCAGTATCTCATGAATTTTGATATTATTGCATGCTTTTAGAGTAAAATACTATTCTCGGTACAAAAAACTTAAATTTGGCAAGTCGTTCCAAAAAATTTAGATTTTTGAAGGTTTCCATTGGACGAAAAGATTTTTGGGAATCTGTATTTGAATCTTCAGTTTATAAGCAAAGAATATTAAAATTCAAGTACTATTCTGATGAAACAGTTTCAGAAGTCACGAATTATGCATCAAGAAAAGGTTGGGCATAATTACGAAGATGATGCAGTAGATGTTGTCAGCAGTAATGATGATCCATTGACAGAACTTGATGTTGAATCATGTATGTTTTTCTCTTTTACTTTGTTTCGTAAATCTATGTAAAAATATATTAACTTGGAAGAAAGTAATGAATAGATTTAAGAACTGCGGAATAGACTATTAAATAAGTCCCATGTTCTGTTGGAAAGTAAAGCTATCTGTACAAGATATTCGGTTTACATGCAGACATCATATTTTTTTTCCAGCTGTTAAGAAAACAACCAGTGGATTTGAAAATCGTCGAAAGGATGAATTAGGAGCAAATTATCACCAATATATTTTAAATCAAGCTCATAAAGGTATTTCGCCAACAAGACGCGATGTATTCGTTGATGATGATATCCGTTATGGGTATGATGGACCAAGTGGTAGTGGCACTTCAAGTATGCTACGGTTGGATCGAAAGCCCATACCGGCAACTGCACCTCTACTGACAACTGAACGAACACATATCCGAGTTGCGAAACGTAAACACGGTGAATTTAGCTTTTGGTTGAAAAAACCTGTAATATTGGATGCATAGTTAAGTGACTTTTCAGAAATGAAATGCTGTAATTATATAACTTTCAGACGAAGCGGCTAAACAGAAAGAAAAAAGATTGCAGGAACGCGAATTACTTCAGAGAGATGGGCGAGGTAGAAATGCGAGAGCCAAGTTCGTGCTTAACATTTTTGTCTGCTTTGAAAATTGAGGGATGCATCTAATTTTTATTTAATATTGCATATAATCCATAATTTCTTTGAGAAATGCTGTCATTAATATCACCTTAAGTTTCATTTTGCTTTTCAGTCGGTACTATTACGAAGACGAAAAGCCAATATTGGATGATGTTGATGATGTGAGTCAAATCGAATTTCGTATTTCGTGAAGTTTTTTCTTTAATTGAAATCGTGCTTAATTTTCTTTATTTTTTCTGATACAACGTTTTTTTCCAATATCGATTTAATGTTTATTTGAAGCAGTGGTTTTGAGCATTGATGATGAAGCGGATCATTAGATTAATATCTAATGATAATTGTGACTTAAATTTGCGTCTTAGAAGTTTCAAAATGGTTTATAAAAAGTCGTGAAATCACGATTTTTAAAATTTTTTAAAGGTAATGTATGCTGAGATTGGACTTGGCGACAATGATTTTATTGAGACCAACTTCGAAGAAGAAGAACTGATATATGCAGCTGATGATGACCTTGTGGCTGCAGGTCCTACTGAAGAAGGAAGTAGTTGTGATAATGCAATGGATGCAGAGCGCATTCGAAGCCAAGCTATCCAGGAAGCGCAAGAAGAAGGTTGATTAGACTTGTGCTTTTACTGTTAACAGACTGAAATAAAGCACGTGGAATAGCACCAATTTCATAATTATTAAAAAAGTAGAAGGCGTACTGTTGAACGACGCATCTACTGATAAACCGATTGTGTCGTTTTTGAGTGATATACGGTATGCCTAGATACCCCGCTTTCTTTAAACTTTTGTTATATTTTGATATATCATAATTATAAATCAACTGAATTTAAGGTCGTACTCTACCAAAGCAGGAAGGTATGATCGAACAAGTCAATAATGATGACGAATCCAATGATGATGAAGCGCCACCGGAGCTAGAACCGCAAAGTCCTGCTGTACAGAAAGGTGTACAGCGTTCAAACGCAAATAAACATGATGTAAGTTTTAACATAGTTTTTATCCGAAGTTATGTTGAAATAGTTTCTTTCAATCTATCTATCTGTTTCTTAAAATATTGTTCGTTTAATTTTTTGATCGTTTGTTTTCGATTAAAGGACACAACAAATTTTGCTGACAATGTGGGTGAGATGCAAGTTATTTGTGTTCAAACACCAAATGGAACGGAACAGTTCATACATCTTGCTCCTGGGCAAACTATTGATGGCAAGTTTTTTTTCAAAACTGGCTTCTTTAATCTTGGAATATTTAATCTTTTAAATTTCTTTTAGAAGAAGAGATAAATTTTTCAAATATTTTAATTTTATGTCATACTTGGTTTCTGTTAGTAGCGTCGGCTTTCTGTGGGGAAAAATGATTTAATGACCAACACCTTAAGTTATACTTCAGTACTCTTTGTTTTGCATTCGTGAATGTTAGTTTTATTCTGTATTGTAACTATTTCCATGAGAGTGTCTCCATCAAGCGAAAATCATCATTTTGAATGTAGGATTTATCAAAATGAAATAAGTCTTATCTATTGCTTCTTATTCTTTAGAGGATAACACTTTGTTCATGAGCGAAAATGATAATGCTGAAGCGAATGTACGCCACGATCTCCGAGCGGTTGAATTTAGTTTCTTGGATTCGAAAAATATATGCTGCGGTTTATGTGGTGAAATTGTTCTATATGACTTGTTGTTGAGCTCACATATTCCACAGCATCATCCCGAGGTAATGAAAATTATCTCTTAACTCACATTTGAGTGTTCCTGTTCATTTTTTCTTAGGAAATGCTAAGAATTTGCTTTGATCTTATATAAAAGAAAAAGAAAAGTTATCTAGAAAAAGACGAAATTAGTACAATAAATTGATTTTATTTAATAATTTTTAGGTGTTAGAAGAGGGCGTAACGGCATTCGAAGATGTTCCATATGAAACTTGGTTAAGAGAAAAATTAAGCGAAGAGAAGCGACGTATGGAAAATAGTCTGTGCAGCATTTATGATGATCTTCCATCTAGTCATAATTCCAGTCGTATTTATCGAAGCGTTTCTACGGTAAAAAAAATTTTTAGAATATTTTATTTTTAGAAATATTTTTATTTAGAATAATAAAACTATAGTTGCAACAGAAACAAAGCTTGAAAACCTGCTCATCATTGTCAGTTATTGACTGACATGGTCATTGAACAAATTAGTGTTTTCCATTGCAATAGAAATGTGTAGATTAGAAAGCTTATATAGTCATTTACTGATATTTTAAATTGTTTATGCCTACAAAAGTGGAAATTCAGTTTATTCAAAGTATGAAAGTGTTTGATCTAAAATTACTTTTCGGAATTGAATGGCCGTAGTATGAAGTATTCAACCTCGTTGTTACATACTTTTAATATTTTCAGATTCGCGTTAACCCAAACGAAATGTCGCTTAATCAACTAATAACTGCACTGCGGAAAAAAATGTTCGAAAAACTGGGTCGTGCTGTATGTTTGTCTTCCATATTATTCTCCTGCATTTTTTGACAAAATGAGAACTGAACTGAATAGACAAAAACGAAAATAACAAATTATAGTTTATTTTTCTGAAGCATTTTCTCAAAACATGATTCTCTGTTAGAATGTCTGCAAAATAAGGTATATTGTTTTCTCTGGTCCATATAGTTTTCTGACTTTAACTTTACTTGTTAATAGTTAATTGCATTGTCTTATCGTGTTTTTATTTGAATTTTTGAAAATGCCTAAGTGTTTGTTAGATAAGTGGATAATTTATCAGATACTGACGCTTGACATAGTGCTAATATCAGTACAGATAAGGTGATAATGCAGGTACCTGTAACCTTGGTGGACAAACAACATGCGCGTTGTGGTATTTGCAATGCGGTTGTATCACTTAATCGTAAATTTGAAGTTGTTCATCTAGTTCGACATTTCAATGCTTGGCATCCATCAGTTCACCAATGTGCAGGAAAGTGGAAACTCAGGGTTGGAAAATGCATATTTTTCATTAACTTACAGATTTTAGTTTGTGTGTTAATTTTTGGATGGCATTTAAAATTTTTATTAATTACATCTGGATTACACTTAATTCGAGAAACTTTTTATTATGTAATGACTTGGTTTCTTCTGTTTGCATTTACCAACTTGCAATACGATCTCTAAATAACAATACGATTTCTAGTTTTTCAAGTTAGTCGGAAAATCTGTGAACTTCATTCTTGAGAAATAAATAGGTGTCTTCATCTTTCATCTTTTAAGTTTGTTCTCCTTGACCATTTAAATTTATATTTACTCTTTTTCCATACCTCATTAATTTTTGGTAGAAAGCTTATTTTTTCATTTAATGATACTTATTATTTGTTTTCATTTTTCTCATTTTTTTTAGAAACCACAATCAGGACTCGGAAAACCTTTATCAGTTCAAGATTTTGCTATCATTGACACATCGCTTGATCGTGGAGCTAATTTGCAATGTATTTGGTGTGGAATGTTTATGGCAACGGAAGCACTCGCTATGCATTTTTCGGAAGTTCATCCGGAAGAAGTCGAAGTGCCAAAATGTAATCTTTGTTTGCAGGTACACTTTTTTAGATTTCATCCCAGCGATTTGATTAATTATAAGTTTTGATATTGTGATTCCCTATAAATTTCTTTGGTTAGAGTATTTTCTTTTGAGGAACTTGTTATTAATGCTCGTCTGATGGAGAAATACGGTGATGAATTTGATGTTTCAATGCCGGATGAACATCGCATTAGGTGTGGAAAATATGGTTCGATTCATACATCAGAAGCTCGTCTACATGCCGGTCTGTTTTGTTAAACTGGCTTATTTTTACAAATTGTGCTCTGCTTTGTTTTTTATAATTAAATATACCGATAATTATTATACATATATTTTAGATGTGCCAATAACAAATAACCACAAATTATACATTAATTACTTCAAAACAATAGATAAAATCATTCCAAACATAATTGTATCAACTCAGAAATGGTATTTTTTAGCGATAGAGAAGCGACTAAAACTCTGCGAAGAAGGAAAAAATGCAAACGATATGGAAGATGATGAAATGGAAGAAGAAAGAGCTATAAGTTACGTTAACAGTCGGATGACATTCGGTTTGTGTCAATTACTTGAGATTTCCGACCGATGGTTATTAATGGAAAAAAATTAGAGGCGATTTAAATTGTTTCTTTAAACGATGGTGTATTATCTGGACTTTTGTTTTCATTTCCATGTGTAAATCGCTTTTCTTTTATGTCGATTCTTTAACTAGAAATATCAGTTACATCAAATGAGGAACAAGATAGCTCTTGTTCATCTACTATAAGCATTTGAAATGTAAAATGATGCTTTCATTTCCCATGCCACATTATTAAATGTTAATTAAGCATTTTTATGTTTTTATTTCTGTTCATATTTTTTAGGTCGTCGAAGTAAACCAAAACGGCAGTTTATAATGCCCGCTTTACGACAAGCAGCGCCAGTAAATAGCCGATATGTGGAAGCAGTAAATGATTGTCACTGGAAATGTAAGATGTGTAATGGCGATATCTTAGCAGCTGTGATAAGTGCTGGCGCAATACGTCATTTCCGAACTGAGCATCCACATCATCTTCACAGCATGCAGTATGAATTATGCAAGGTTAAAAATTTCCATTTTTAAGTTTAAAAATACAAATTTTTTCCAAACAATTTTTTATAAAAAACAAATATTTGATCCAAACAATTTTTTACATTCCAATATTGGAACTTTCTTCTTTATGTCCAATCAGTTCAATTTCTTCTGGATATTGTAGGAAATAAAGTATTTCATATTTCATGATCATAATTACATCTGATAATAAGATAATGTTTTGGTAATACACATCGAGAAGCTTGACATTCAAAACAAAGTTTTTATTGCAGACAAGATTGGAAAGAATTTCCGATGGATGCATGGAATTCATCAATCCACAGTTGATTGAATGCCTAGTGTGCAACATGACATATATGCTTCATCGACCGTTTAATATGTGCCGAGCTATTCGTCACCTTCGGTCCAAGCATCCGGATTTAATGCCTGAATTTGCTCCTACTGTGGATGCAGTGCGTTCTATGGTCTTAAAAATAATCATTCTCCTCTATATAGTTTCACCTATCTGTCTTGAATGAAGAAATGAATTGAGCAGTGACTAAAATATTTTGGACTAGTATCTTGGAACCGTATTGTAGCCAATAGTAACAAGTAACATATTAATTTCTTACCATTCCTACCGGAAAAAGGAATCCTGCTTTGACCTGACTTTACCATTGCCAAATCTTTTTGCTTTCGTATTTTATTTAATCATTTATTTTAAGTAAAATGCCTATCATTGAAAGACGTTGTATTTGCAGGGTAATAACTTGCAATGCAAAAGAGTGGTACGAGGTCAGGGTTAGTTTTATTTAAAGTATTTGAAAGATTAAAATAAGATGCAAATTGCATGGTATAAGTTGAACTTTTTTTAAACCAATATGTAAATTCTCTTGCAGAACATTCTGAAGGTATCATCACTGATCCAGCGACAATTGCTACGCTGAAAGCACAATATGGTGTCGACTTCAAAAAAGTTTGTTTTCAATTTCCACTTGATTTTGTACGATCAAATAGTGAGTTAAATTTTCTTACTTCGGTCTTTGTTTTTAGGTACAGGCATTGAAAGGTGCAAATGGTGAACCAGTTTATGTGCTATTGGATGAAGGTGATGAAATAGATGCGGAGACTGCTAATCAACTTGCTGCTTCCGTTGCAGCAGGGGATTTTGATCGGGCTAAGCCAGAAATACGACAAACAAAAGCAACTGATTCTGCTACTAATACCACAACTGCTACTGTTGGTACCTGTGACAAAAATGCTGTTGCTGCTAGACCTACTTCGGATGTGAGCTTTTAACTTATTCATCCACGATAATGCGAATTTATTATATTTCTTCAGTTTTCTCTACTATTTCTCCGTTATATCTCTATTATCTATTAGTATTTTTGTGTTTTTTGTATTCATTTCCGGATTTTGGTTTAAACCTGACAAGCCTGAAGTTTATGTTTTATTTCTTAAAAATGTGTATACATTTTAAATATTCTCTGATGTCAGAACTATCTGTAGTAATCTCAAGGAATGGGGTATGTAGCAGAATAAGTGCTAATTATAAAACGCAGTTTTTTCTCGTTATATCCACCTATTACGAGTTCATTTCAGTATCTGATTAAGTTAAATAATAGGTTCATATCGCGTTTATTGTGCTTTATTAAATTATTATAAAGTTTTTTAAAGAAACAAAAATTTATTGTTGCCTTTCCTTTGCAGAGAGTTTTGAGGGGGCAACAATCGAAACAAGTCAAGTCTGGCTTGACAAAAAATGTTGGAAGTACAAATGTTGATGCTGGTAATTTTCAATTTTTTTTTCTTTTTTAACATAGGATCCCAATAGAAAACTGAAAAACGTGCCTTCAGCCTTCACTTTCCAAATCCTTAAAAAATTGTCTTCATCTTTAAAAATATTCAAGTAGCTTTGCAGCTATACAAACAATGATTCTTTCACCTTTATACACAGCAATTTTTGACTTACATTGAAAATTTTTAATCTACTCGTTTACAGGATCATAAATCTTGGGTTATTTGACAAATATTTCGTTGCATTTTGTCTTCATAGATGCAAGATTATTATGTGTTTATAAATGAAACGGAAAGCAGCTTAATAAAAAAAACTTTGTATCTGTGAATGCAAAATATAATGGAACATTAATTTTTTACCGATGATTATACCGATTTTCAAGGACCTGTGAAGAAGAAATTAGATGAATCGACGGAGCCGTTTATTATTGCTTCGGATTAAAACTCATCATAAAGTGTTTTTTTACACAATGTTATGTATGTTAAAGAACCAGTGATTGTAGCATTTGATTACTGAACTGTGATTAACCACAAATGTTTGTTACCAATATTATTGATTCTGGTTTTGTTTTTATCAAATTTAAATTTCAGGATCTTTTTTCGAAATTCGCCTTTATTCTTTTCTGTTTGATTCTATGCATAAACGGTAAAAGAGTGAAAACTTCTGGCTTAACTTTTCAATTAAACTATTTTCTAGCCTAATTTCTTTATTAAGAAGGGCTATGTCTTTGAATGTCGCCGTAAACATTTCTCTTCGTTACTAAAACTTAGAATCATGGATTTAATATGTTTTATATTGCGATTTTATATTTCGATTAACTATATTTTAATCATGTTTGTGGACTCAATGATACTAACAAATGTTACTGATCTGTTAACACATTGCACCTTGTAGTTTTATATGCAAAATGTAAATAATTTTCTGCAAGAAAATCCAAGATATCATCATATTCTATCTGCGTTCATTTTTGAAATATTCTTGATTATTTTGAGAATTATTAATATTCCCTCTATTATCGTTTCTATTAATAAAAATATTTAACTATTTTTGGTTATAATATACATATATCAGATTATCATATGCTGAGTAGGTAATCTGGTGTTAGATGTTGACATTCTTAAATGAACTAGTGCAATGCTGCTGATATGCTTATCTATTTATCATGCTTCCGAACATGTAGAAGATTGCAATAGGCAAAAAAAAGTATGGATTTTATCATTCTTCCCTATGTGTACACTTTCATTTAAATACTGGTTTTGCCATCCTAAGCAAGAAAAGCCGAAACAAAAAAATAGTTATTATGCAAATAATCATAATATTCATAATAATACCTTAATAAAATAATTATTATTTGTTTATAACCTAAAGATTTTAATCATGATTTTTTTTTAAAAAAGAAGGAATGTTGAAAATTCATTCATTATAATTGAAATAGTGTAATAAATGTGTTAATTTTAATTTTCACATTTGTTAAACAAAAGAATTAGTCTATTAGCAAAAGAGAAAAAAGCAAAGATGTACAAAATTAAAGAGAGAAAGGAATAGGAAGAGGTGGGTTGAAAATGTTATCTAGTGATTTGATTAAATGATATCACTTGTGATATCGCTTTTTTTCTTCTTTTTCTCATTTGCTAAATCGACTATGACAGAATTGATTAGTAAATTAATTAACGATACACTCATTATTCACTGATTAGTTTTATCAGAATGAAAATTACAAATATCATTCATGATTAGTTCAAATGAAAATTAGAAATATCATGATAGTCTAAATGAAAATTAGAATTATCATGATTACTAGTTATTAAACTACTTTTGGAATCATTTGCAACTTCTTTATTATTTAGTTTCTTGATTTTTTGTTATTTTGTAAACTTTTTTTTTTGGTAATACTTGAAAGTTCTTCAAAAGTTAAAGTAATTTCTTATAATATTTACAATATTTCTTAAAAAAAAAAAGAAAATTTATAATATTCCAAAATGTAAAATTATTTCCCTCTCATTCTTCTTCTCCTAAAAGAGTAAATGAACTAAAAAAATGTAATATTATAGTTTCTTTTTCAGTTTTTAATTTAATTAATCTAAATATGAAAAAGTAATTGTAACTTTAACTTGCAGTTATTGAATTTTTATTAAAAGTTATTAAAAATTATTACTATTATTATCAAGAGAAATGTTATTTTTTCTCACCATAAATTTTTTTTTTCATCTTTAGACAATAATGAATTTTTAATTCCGTTTTTATCGCACCTTTTTTTTACGGATTTAAATTTAAACGATGATGATTATTGAAATGAACGGACAGGAAACAACGAGGATGACAAAGGGAGAAAATGCAACATTGTTGTTATCGATCTATCGATCGGGCAATTAATAATGATAATAATGATAATAACGATGATGTTTATGAAAATGATGAATATAAATGATGTATTTAAACGATATTCTTTCTTCAGGTTTTCCAATTCAAGATTGATTATTGATGATAATATTGTGATAGGAAATTTCTATAACCACAATTTATTATATCAAAAACTTCTCTAGTTAATGATGTTAATAATTAATAATTAATAATGGTAATAACAATGATAATGATGATGATGAGGAATAATTAATAATGATTAAATAATTAATAATAGCGATAATTAATGAAAAAATAATTAATTATAACAGTTATAATGAAAATAATAATGATAAATAATTAATTATAATGAAAATAATGATGATAATATTGATGATTGAGCAAGCAATGGATATTTTAATTACTAATTAAATCATCTTTTTTATTAGGAGGAGCATTTATGCATCATGTCTTTGACATTGTTGAAAATGCATGATAGTAATTCATTATCATTGTTATCATCGTTATTTTCGAATATTGTTGCTTCCTTGTTCTTATCATTGCCATATATCACTTAACATTATCATCGTATTATTGTTATCATCATTATCATTGTCGTTGTCGTTGTCGTTGTCATTGTTGTCTTGTGTTGCTGTAGCAGTTTGTCGGGATCATTTTTGTTATCATCATCTTAAAAGAGTGTGTGTTAGTGATAGGGGGATAGTGTTGTTATCATGCCCCGACAACTTCATATATATTGTTTAGGGAGCGGGGGAGTGCGGGGATGGAGCGGGGGGGATGATTTCCTCTTCGAGAAAACTCCACCCATCCTCATTTATTAACCGACCCATATCATCCATCGTTGTGGTGCTCCAAAAACCCAAAACATCTTTTACTACCGCCTACCGCGACACCTCATTGATGTTTCAACTTCAAGTCTCACATTTCCTCCTTCCATTTACCTCAACTTATTTATTAATAACTCAATTACTACTACTTCAATTCAATAATCATCATGTTAATGCACAACAGGATCGAGCTGAAGTTAATATTCGTGTTTCTGGTGCATGTGGTACAGGTAACAAAAAAAAAAATTAAACATCAAATATTTCCATTCATTTTTTTTTTCTTTTAAAATTATTTTTTCAAAAAAATTATTTTAATTATTTATATAAATAATTAGTATATGTTAGCTATGAGATGTAGAATAGAATCTAAGATAATTTGATAGGTAAATTAATTGAATACTAAATATGAAATCGATTAAATTATCTAAATGAGAAATTAAACAAAGAATTTTAACAAAAAGCTTATTACAAACTTTTACGAGTTTATCTGATAAATTGCATCCGATCAAGTATTTCGTTTTTTTTTTTCTTTTCGTCTATTTTAAAACCATTCCTATTCGTATCAACCTGTACAAAATCCATTTCATTTAATATCAAATTCATTTATAACTATCAATCTATTCTTACTTTTTTCTTTATTCCTACCTGTTCTAACCTGTATCGTACTTATTTCTACCCATGTTAACTTATATTGACTTTATTCTTATTCATATCGATCTATATTGAGATTATTTCTATCCATGTTAAACTATACTGACTTTACTCTTACTCATATCGACCGATATCGAACTTATTTTCACCCATATTAACCTATAACCACTTTATTCTTACTTATGTCATTCAACTTATTCCTACTCTGTAACCTATACCGAACTTATTCCTGCAAATGTTAATCCATACTAAACTCGTTTCTACTTTCTACCAATACCAATCTATACTTATGTTTTTACTTATCATTATCTTATCACTAACTTTAAATATATCTCATTTTTTTGTAAATATAACGATATCTTATCATATAAACATTATACTTTTATCTTAATGAATGATAAAAATTATTTTAAAGCAAAAATTAAAAGTTGAAAATAGTTTATTGAATGTAATAAAGTTACGCCAATATGTTTTAGGAAAAAATGATAACGAAAAGCTTTAAGGAAAAAATAGCAAAAAAACAGGAAAAGAGAGAAAGAGAGAGAGAGACAGAGAGAGAGAGAAAGAGAGAAGTAGGAAGTTCTTTCTTTTTCAAATCTTCTTTTTTCTCCTTCCTTTCTCTCACATTTAATATTTTCTTTTGTTTCTTTTTTTTTATGATGAAATAAATAAATAAGTGGGTGGAAAAAAAAATGATTGCAGTAAACTGTTAGATTTTATTGAATGATTCTTTTTTTTCCCACTCTCTAATTAATTAATTAGTTAATTAAAATTTATTAAACATTTTAAAATATTTATCAAAATATTTATCAAAAATATTTATCAAACACAAACAATTATATAATATAAAATTGGAAAAATAAATGAAAAGTTTAAAATGAAACAGAGGAAATTTTTTTGAAATTTAATGGTAAATTTAATTGATAAAATTTGTGACATATTGATTGATATCGATTAAATTGATTGAATTATTAGTTTTAATCAGACAGAATTCTTTAGGAGTATTGAAATAAAAAGAGAAATATTGTCGTTTTTTTTTGTCTTTCAATTTATCAAAAAATTTCGGGTTATTTCTTGGATAAATGATCATTTTCTCTTTATTATCACTTCAAATCAATCATTTTTCAATGATATATCATATCGAAAATGAGAAAATGTGATAAAATTTTTGAAGAAAATGAAGAAAAATGGAGGAAAAATTTATTAAATAAATAAACGAAACATTTTCTTTTCAAGTCAAAAATAAATTGATAACGTAAAAAATGATAGAATATAATTGATAAGTGATATTTTGATAAGTGATGAGTAGAATTGAATAAATTATATTTTGAAATACTAGTGAATTATTATTATTATTTTTAATTTTTGAAATATTATTTACTAATGAATCATTATTTTATATTATTTATTAATGATTTTTGATTTTTGAAATATTATTTACTGATGAACTTTAACTTTTTGAAATATCATTTATTAATGAATCATTAATTTTCGAAGTACTATTTGATAATGAATCGTTATTTTAATTTTTAATTTTTAAAATATTATTTGCTAATTTAATCATTGAATCACTATTTTAATTTTTGATTTTTCTCACAAAAACTAAAAAACAAATTTCATTTATCCTTTTTTCATCCCTAAAAAAAGTAAAGTAAAAATGAAATATATGAAAGACAAAGTTAAACAATTAATTCAAATATTTATATTTCTCATATTAAGTATATTGCATTTTTTGCAATTTATTTTCTGCTATAGTTATTTCTAATCTTTGTTACAGTTACTTCAAATAATTACTGTAATTTTTTTGCTATAGTTATTGTAAATAATTATCGTAATTTCTTTTGTTCTTGTATGTAATTACTGTAATTTTTTGTTGCAGTTACTGTAAGCGGAGAAATTTTTCCAAGCATTAAATCATTTTTAATAAAACGAAAAGCAAATAACCTGTTTAATTAAAATTTCATTTATCTAATAAGTGGAAAAGTTTTACTAAACGAAAAAACTTTGTGACAAATAAAAGAATTTTTCAGGATTGAATTGCTTTTAATGAATAAATAAATTTTTTTGAATCTAAATATTCTCTTTTAACTGAATTAAATTATTCATTTCTTTCCTTGTCGAATTATTGCACTATGAAAGATTACATATTACTCAAAAAATTTTACTCAATATTTCCACAAATTCGATTTTATTTAATTCTAATTGCTGAATTCCAGCGTATTTATTAATATTTGATTAGCTTAAACTTCATTGTTTCTATAACTCTTTTTAATTTAGAAATAATTTATGGATTAATAATTTTGTTTGTATTTAATTTAATTTTTAATTTTTAACATTTATTATTCCGAAAATTTTCTCCCATTTTTCTGTGCACTAAATTAAATTATTAACTTTAAAATAATTTATTTTTTAATTTGTCGACTTATCAATTTCATGGAAATGTTAACTTTATTCTTCTTCTCTTTTTTCACCATATATCTAATTAATTGTAAATTTGAAAATAAAAATTTTTAATTTCTATTTTTGCTTATTTGCGTTTTTTTTCTGTTTACCAAAATTTGATAGGTTTTAAATTTTGATATTCTCATCAAAGTCTAGTTTATTGATTAATTTATTAATTATAAATAGTAATTGAGCTTAAATTAAGTATTTAAACTTTCCAAATACCTTTTCTCAAAATCAAAAATGATATTACTTTTAATTTTATTGTCTTTGATCACAAATTTTTCATTGAATCACTTTCGTTGAGAAAAAAGTAGCATATAACTTATTGATTTTGAATTTTATCACTGTAGATGATAATTTGATAAATTGCAAATACCGCTTAACTATTATCGCCTTAGCTTGAGATAACTGAAATCATTTATTGATTACTTAAGATAAATGATAAATATGATTTTAATAGTTCCATACTCCAATTTAAAATATAATTTTAACTTGAAATGTAAGGTATAATTATGGATTTTATAGTAACATTAAGTGATTATCTTAAAATTATGCGAAAGTAATACTTTGATAGATAAATTTTGATCATAATCATTATTGTTATAAAATAAAAATAAAATTTTGATTTGAAAAAATTTTTCGTTTAATGAAAATAACAAAGTATGCCATTATAAAATTTAATTTTTTTTTTATTTATAATATAACGGAAATAATTTCTATTTAATTTCTAAACAAAATTTCAGCTTACCTATCAAGGCGTGGTATTGATCCGGTGAAATATCGACCAAAAATTCGATTTAATCCCGATCAAATCCTCTTAACGCCAAAAAATCCCACCATTCCTGGATGTATCAAAATTAAAGCACTTGGTGTTGAAGTTATACGACCAGTGAAAAATTTAATCGCTGAAATTGAATTGCGAATTGGCGGTACACCGGATCCAAATTATCCAACATTACCATGCTCCTCAAAAATTAACAGTAAAATTAATCAATGCCCATGTGGAAGATTAGAAAATACCTGGTATTAATCTTTTTTCCTAGAGAAAAGATCATTAATTAATTAATTAATTAATTAATTAATTAATAGCTTAATCGTTAATTAATTAATAAGCTCAATTGAAAAAAAAAACGAATATTTATAGATATTTGTTTAATTCGATAATATTCATTTAATACTTTGATAAATTAATTATCATTTGAAGCTTAATTATCACTTAAAATTATCATTTGAACATTAATTATTACTCGTATTAATACTTGAAAAAAAAGAAAAAAAATGATAAAAAGTTTAAACTATTAACACTTAAACAATTAATATTGATAATATAGATAAAAATAAAACTGATTATCGAGCAAAATTTTATTCCACTGATAAGATAATTCCGTGATAAAATTCCATTGATAAAATATTGCATGATAATAATTAAATGAAACAATAAATATAATTTATATCTAAATCAATTTTTGATATTTGATAAAAATTTAAATGATTGATAATAATTTATTACTGATAATATTTCATATACGAAATTTTATTTTACAAATAATTTAAACAAAGATTTTTTTCTAAAATGAAAATGATAAAATTTAAATTAATTTTTTTTTTTAAAATGAAAATGATAATAGGAAATGATTTCAGTGTTTTTTGCGATTTTTGCAAACAAATGCGAAATCAAACAACGCGTCATGGTGTTTTACAAACACGAATGATACAAAAGATGATTGATAATGATTGTCGTTGTGAGGTATGTTCAGCTTTTGTTTCATTTTTCAGCTTAATTCAATTAGCCGTTTTGAAGGAATGAGCAAATTAATAATTAATTCTTATTAGCATCGCTTTTCATGTATGTTAATACACATGAATATTAACAATAATGAAATTATTTCAATACTGAAATGAAATAATCAAATAATTAAATATTACGACACTTTTGAAGGAATAATTCTATCATTAACTGTAATTATTGATTGAGCTTAAGCATACTAAGTATTAATTACGAATCATTGATACTGCATATTTTAATTTTATCAGTAATTTTATCAGTAAGCATCAGTAATTTATCATTAATAGTAATTTTAAAGTAATTGCAAAATATAAATATCTCATAATTAATTTGAAATAATCGATTAACCTGAAATAATTGACCTTTTGCAATAATTAATACTTTTAAATTTGCCATCGAAAGTATTGAAATGATTAATTGAATAAAATGATATGTTAACATTTTAAAGTGGAAGGAAAAGAAATTTGTTAGTAAAGGAAATTCCTAATCATAAACTTTTGATGTTATCATTTTGCAATTTTAATTTAAATTTTAATTTTTGCAATTCATTTTCTATGAGCATGAAAAATAATAAATTCTACAAATAGAAATACTGGAAAATCGCTTTCTCATTTCATTTCAATATGTTATTAAAAGTATAGAATTAGGTAATTGTTGATTATTTACTGTATAAAAAGTTTAAGTAAGCATAATTATGCTTACTTAAACAAAATCTATTGCATACATTTCCGTTTACTTAATTTCTGCTATGCTTAAATTATTAAGTTTGTTATTTTATCTTATCAAAATTAGCTAGTGAGAAAGAAAAATATTCGAAGAAAAAATCCATTATTATCTGTATTATCACTGAATGATATGAATTAAGTAAGTTAATTCATTCAAATGATTATTTTGATAATTTTTAATCTGTTATGATATCATGGAAATAGAAATTTTATCATTAACACTTATATATACATATATATGATAAGTAAGTGATCAAATAAAGTTAATATCTGATCGATTAAACTTATTGTATTTATCGTATTTAAACTTTTCTTATCCTAAAATGATTAAAAAAGCTTAGTGAAAGAGATTGGCTAATTTATTTAAACTACAAATATTACAAACTTAAATTATATTCATATAAGTGGGAGAATTGAGGAAGCTGACAAATTATTAATTACTAGAAATTTAAATTATATTCTTAGTGAGGTAACTAGCATCCAAGCATTTATTATATTCTTACATGAATAATAATAATAATAATAATTAATTATTAAATAAAATTGCATGAGTAATAACTGATTAATTTTAAAGTAAAATTTGTCTATCAATTCAAATTCATTTTTCTAAAATTCAAATTTTTTTTAAAAAATTTCTTTTCGGTACAAAATAATAAATTCTACCTTTGTGATGAAGTAGGAGAGAGAAGAAAAATAGTAAAATAAAACAAACAATTCCTGTTTGGTTTGATTTGAATTTAATAAATCAAAAAGAAAAAGAAAAAAAAATTGAAATTGAATGCAATGCTATTAATTGAATTGTAAATTAAAATGATAAATTTTTATTGTGATAAAATTTATTTAAAAATTAAGCAAAATTTCTGATGAAAGATTTTTTTTTCAAACCTAATATTTGCTTATTTTTCAATGCTTATTGTAAATGATCGAATGATTATTCCAAATTAATTAATCAAATTAGCTAATAAATTGTAGGTAACAGAAGTTTGTTAGTAGAAATGGAACTTGTAATCATTAATAATAATGATTTGTTTATATTGAATTAATTAATTTGCAGTCATTATTGATATCAGTATTTGATAATGAAATTTTGTCTCATGTTGAAATTTTTGAATTTAACATAAATAAACAGAAGGAAGCAATTTGTGTATGTTTCTTGCCAATGAAAGAATGAGTAAATTCGGAATCGAATAGAAATGAATTATTACTCATTTCGATTTCGAATAGAAATGGATTATTATTTATTTCGATTTTGAATAAGTACTAGCAAGAAAATTAATGTAATATTAATGAAATTATTTTCACTTTTCACATATTCGAAATTCTAAATTTAAATATTTAATCAATAATATTAATGGAATTATTTTAACTTCGCATATATTTTCTATTCAGAATCCTAAATTCAAATATTTAATCAATGAAAAAAAAAATTCAACCGTTACTTTTACTTGTGTTTATTTTAGGTAATGCAACCAGGTTTATATGACATTGAAACAGAAATGTGTACACCGGAATTGGAGGATGTCAAGGAGTATATACCACCTGAGATTGAAAAAAATATCGTCGAGAAACGACCGGTACCGAGATTTTTTTTAATTTTGATTAATATTTGATAAAATTAAAAAAAAAAGAAATTGATTAATTCAATGAATTCTTTATAATTCTATTTCTTCAGTATGAATGACATTTTCATTAAAATCATTGAAATACTGAAAATTAAAATGATTCATTCAAAAAAAAAATGTGATATAATCATATCAGAAGAATTAATAAAATCAATTAAATCAATTAGAAAATATTTGTTAAAAGATTTTAAGTTATTTGATGGGCTTTTGTTAAATTATTACTGGTCATTTGTCATCAATTAAAACTCTATTTTATTTTCTTTATGAAAAAATTTTTGAATTTCAATTCCTATACTTTCATATATCCTAAAAATTTCAATACAATATAACTTGACATAATATTAAATTCATTATTATATATTACAATTATAATTATTATATATTACTGATATAGTATACTTGATAACTTGATATAATATTGCACTAATTTTAATATAATATTAATTATTCAAATAATTATATTTTTATTATTATACTGCAAATAATTGAATATTGATAAAAAATAAGGAACGTTTCATACCGAAAACTGGAATTAGCCAAGAAAACGGAACGATAGTTTGGTTGATTATATCAATATATCGATATAAAAATATTAATATATAATATATAGAACTGATATATATATATATATCGACAAAATAAATAAATAGTAAATAAACAACTAAATAAACAAAGTAAGAAATGATAATTAAAAATTACCTACAAATTTAGTCAATAATTGATTGAATTATAAATTTCTAAACAAAGAAACAAAAAAAACTACTGTCAGTTTAAAATAAATTATTTAATTCGAATTAGTTGCATAAACAAAATAAATAAACAGTAAATAAACAACTAAATAAACAAAACCGGAAGTGTTAATTAAAAAATATTTATAAATTCAATCAATATCATTTAATTGGATCAATATTTAATTTAATTTAAATTCAATCAATATCATTTAATTCTGTTATCATTTAGATTTCCATGTTTATCACTGTTTATCTGATGGATCTCGAGCAACACGGCGGCGAATCGTACATCTCGGAATTCGGGAAAGCGTTACTGCGACGACGTATGGCGCAAAATACAATAGCATGCTTTCTAATGGGAATTGATGTGAAAATTGCATAATACTTTCTTTGTCATCCATTCATTTAATTTTTTTTGCTTTCGTTTTTTCTCTCTCTTTCTCTCTCTCTCTCTCTTTCCCTCTCTCTCTCCCTCTTTCTTTCCAATTTTTTCATTTTTTTGATTTTATAAATAAAATAATCGAATTTTTTTTTCAAGCTAAAATTTAAAATGTATTCTATCGAATTCAAACCTTTCCATGCATATATAAATTGTATTTATCATTTAATTGTTTACATCGTCAATTTCGTTATTTACTTATTAATAGTATGATAATTTTGTCGAATTTATGTTTGAATAATGATTTTTTTTTAAAACAAATAATTGCCATTTAACTATATAGTATACTTTGTATTTGTAGAATATTGACAAGTAAAAGAAAGAGAAAGATAAGTAAAAAAGACTTATCACTCAAGTTTAATTTGTTCGACAACTGTGAATGAATGAATGATACAAAAGAAATATCATTTAATATCAAAATTTGTAAATTCTTTGTTTTCATTGTTTTCAAAATTCATTTGCATTTTTCAGAAAGGATTTGAAATTTTATAAAGTTATGAAGAATGCTAATATAAATATAAATGTAAGTT